>CAUYLG010051427.1:0-181439 GCA_963573385.1 Cacajao melanocephalus | reverse complement strand
CCATGGAATACTATGTAGCTATAAAAAGGATGAGTTCATGTTTTTTGCAGGGACATGGATGAATCTGGAAACCATCATTCTAAGCAAACTAACACAAGAACAGAAAACCAAACACTGCATGTTCTCACTCATAAGTGGGAGTTGAACAATGAGAAGATATGGACACAGTGAGGAGAACGTCACACACACAGGAGTCTGTCATAGAGCGGGGTCTAGGGGAGGGATAGCATTAGGGGAAATACCTAATGTAGTTGGGGTGATGGATGCAGCCAACCACCATGGCACGTGTATACCTGTGTAACAAACCTGCATGTTCTGCACGTGTACCCCAGAACTCAAAGTACAATAAAATAAATAAATAGAAAACAAAAAGACATCAAAAAACTCTGTCCTTCCTTTGTGCTTGATTTCATTATCTCTTTTATTATCCTGTATTTTTATATTTTGTTTCACAGATAAAATTCACAAAACATACAAAGACCCACTTTAAAGCGTACAGTTCAGTGGCCCTCAGTATACTCACAGAGTATACTGTGCATCATCACCACCTCTATCTAGTTTGATGGGATGTTCATCACCTCCCAAAAGAAACCCCGTCTCCATGAGCAGCCACTGCCCACATACCCCTCCCCCAGCAACACCTGCTCTGCTTTCTGTCTCCACGAACTTGCCTATTCTGGACATTCATATAAACTGTTAAATATGTGGCCTTTTGAGTTTGGCTTCTTTCATGTAGTGTCGTATTTTTGAAGTTCATCTGTTGTAGCATGAATCAGCTCTTCATTCCTTTTTATGGCTGAATCATATTCCATTGTACAGTATGTTTTTCTTCATCATCTGTTGACAGACATTTGGACTCTTTCCATATTTTGGTCATTGTGAGTCATGCGGCTGTGAACATTTGTGTAAAAGCGTCTGTTTAAATACCTGTTTCATTTCTTTCGGGTAGAAATGAAACAGGTATTTAAACAAATTCTGACACCTCTCCTTCCCCCATCAAACTATAAGTTCTGACTTATCCTCTGTGTCTCCCAGGGTTGATCTAGAGTCTAGCCCCGAGCAGGTCTTTGGTAATATGTATTGAATACATGAATGAATGGATAATTAAATGAATGAATGAATGATGGGTCCCATCCATCTCCAGGTAGCTCTTCCCTTGGAAATAGCATATGAAAAAGACAAGCAGAAGAAAAGACTCACCTGTTGGTCCCAGTCCTGCCATTTCCTGGCTATGTGGGCTGCCACCAGGCTCTGGCCTCCTCTTCTTCACTGTCCACCCTGCAGATCTACGAGTGGCCTGTACTTCTGTAAGCCCACTTAGCTCCGGTCATGTTCGCGTCTCTGCAGCATCCGCTGCCGCCAGGGACAACACCTTACATGGGCGTGGGTGTGCTGGCTGCCTCCCCCTGCATTTCCTTTGACAGCAAATGGTGCCACGCTGGGTTTGGTGGCCACTGTGGCTGAACAGACCTCAGGGAGGCGGTGTCTGCACACATCCCTCAAGCTTCGTTTCTGGAAGACAATTCCTGGACCAAAGGGGGTCCCCACGGGGGGTTTCCAGGCACTTTGGGAGCTGCACCTGTGTGCAAGCATGGCTGGACCTGCGTAGTTTTCCGGGGGTCTCCTTCCACCTCTCCTTCCCCCACCCCATTCCACCCCAGGTGGATCTCTGGCTGTGTTGTCAGCATCAGGCCTGCGAGTGCTGAACACACAAGGAACCTCTGCTGACAGGTGGCCCCTGTTTCTTCTCTGTTCTTCCCTTTGAAGTCAATGGGGACTCTGTGTGCAGCTGAAAGTGCGTGGGGTGCGGGAGCAAAGAATTCGGCTTCGCTGTTTCTGGCCAGGAGGGAGGGCAGAGGTGCCAGAAGTTTCACTGCAGGGCTGGAGGGTGGCAGCCTCCCACTGCAATTTCTCCAACGTGAAAGGTTTGGAGAGGCTTCAGACAAACCTCTGATGTCCTGGACTCAGAACCTGACTCCTCCTAAAACCACGGCCCACCCCGCTCCAGGAGGACTTTTCCAAGCTCACAGGGTATCTTGGATGGAGTTCCTCTGCAGCCTGCTCCAGGGACCTGGGCTGAGCCTCAGCGTACGGAAGAGGTGGAGCCTTTGATGTGCAGCTTCACCTTCCTGTGCCTTCCCACTCAGGAGGGACTTATGAGGAGCCACTAATTGGATTTGAGCTTGGCTCCCCTCCTGTGGGCTGCTGAAGACTGTGAAGAGAGGCCACCTGGCCTTAGGGCTGGCGTAAGGCCTAGCCTTTCACCAGGCCATGGGTTTGTGCATGCAAATAACCCAGTGCCCTTGCATCCTGAAAGGTGAGTAACTTGGAGAGTGAGGAGGAGGAAGCCAAGGTGCCATGTTGCTCCAGAACCTGGGGCCTTCCAAACAGCCTCTTGTCAGGTAGTTCAGAGTAAAACCACCAGAAGAGAAGACAGCTAATCCTTCAGCCAGAAGGTGAGCTGGGT
The DNA here is from genome assembly GCA_963573385.1 of Cacajao melanocephalus. Taxonomy (NCBI): domain Eukaryota; kingdom Metazoa; phylum Chordata; class Mammalia; order Primates; family Pitheciidae; genus Cacajao; species Cacajao melanocephalus. The sequence continues at coordinate 178,972 of CAUYLG010051427.1, read as the reverse complement.
ACATACCTGTAATCCTGGTGAAGTTTCTCTCTCCTAAACGTTTCTCACTCCTCTCTTGCTCAGCAGGGGAAGGAAGGAATGCAGGAAGGGAGGCAGAGGAAGAGAGGGAGAGGAAGAGTGAGAGGGAGGGAGGAAGAGAGAGAGAGAGAAAGAAAGAGAGGGAGAGAAAGAGAGAGAGAATGGCTATATCCAGGGAACAAAGCGCAGACCACATATAACTACAAAATACATTCATTTATTCAACAACTGTTTACTGAGCATGTAGTCTCTTCAAGAAACTGTGCTAGGTCTACAGCACATTGAGGGAAGACAATAAATAGTTCTTTCCTTCAAAAGTATTGCAGTATAAGATTCTGGATGGGAGTGGAGTTTTAGAGACAGACACAGATCTGGTGGGATTCTGAAGCCACCATCATCTCTATGGGACCTGAGGCAGATTGTTTTATCACTCCAAGCCTCAGTTTCTTTCTCACGGAGCCGTTCTGAGAAGACAATGAAGCTTTTAGCGTGGGTTAACACTTAGTGGGTCAGAAATGGCAACAGCAGCTGCCGCTGTGGCAGTGACCTGGGAGGGGAAGTAACGCACATGCACGGGTGTGCCTCTGTGCAGCTCCCTGGGGTCGCCTGGGAGAGTGTAGACACTTTCCCTCCTGTTCCCACATCATGTCCTTCTTCTCACTTCCACATAGCCCTTCTCCCCCAGTGTGGTGATGATGGTTCACATGTTGGTCTCTCCTGATGGGCCATGAGCTTTTTGTGCACAGAAGCTTGGCCTTGCTCCTATCTTAACCCCTGGCTTCCAGCTTAGAGCTGGCCAGTGGTAAATCCACATGCACACTGTAACCCAGCTCTCCCAATCCCCACCCCAGGCCTTGTTCTTTCTTTCCTAGTATGTCCTACAGTTTACTTCTTCCCTATGTTTATCCGTCTCTCCCCACTACAATGCCAGCCTTGGAAGAACAGGGATTTTTGTCTTTTTTATTTCTCATCATGGTTTTGATTTGCATTTCTCTAATGACCAGTGATTTTTGTCTTTTTGTTCACTGGTTTACCCCCACTGCCTGGACACATCCTTTGTGCAGATACCTGCCAGTACCCGACGCAATAGCAACCCAATAAGGATTTGCTGAATGGATTAGTGGATAAATTGGTGACACTGTGTAAAATTACTGAGCTGACTATAATTATTGGAGGCAGAAAAGGCCATTGAGAAAGAACAGTCTCTCAACAAAAAAGCACAGGGTTCCCAGAGGTCAGGCCGACGTGGGTGCTGTGGCCTGCCCCTCTGTGTCCCAGCCACAGGACTCACTCAAGGTGCTGAACATCCTGAAGCCTCAGCTAGCTCAGCAGTAGAATGAGAAAATAATAGCGTCCGCCTGGCAAGACGTTGGGAGATTTAAAAGTAATGATGGGTGTCAGCTGCTTAAGAGAAGCGTGGCATGTGAGAATCACAGTAGCTCAATGGTGCCACATCACCCCCTGGAGAGCGAGTGCTTTTGTGGGAGCAGCGTCATTTCGTCCCTCTTGTGATAATTGGCCTTGCTCTCTGTATCATCATCTGACTTAGAAGTCAGGGTAGGTCGGGTGCGGTAGCTCACACCTGTAATTCCAGCACTCTGGGAAGCCGAGACAGGCAGATCACCTGCGGTTGCGAGTTCGAGACCAGCCTGACCAACATGGAGAAACCCCGTCTCTACTAAAAATACAAAATTAGCTGGGTGTGGTGGTGCATGCCTGTAATCTCAGCTACTCAGGAAGCTGAAGCAGGAGAATCAGTTGAACCTGGGAGGCGGTGGTGGCGGTGACCCGAGATGGCACCACTGCTCTCTAGCCTGGGCAACAAGAGCAAAACTCTGCCTCAAAAAAAAAAAAAAAAAAGAAGAAGAAGTCAAGGTAGAGTGTCTTCACACCCTCCGCCTCTGCAAAACCCTAGTCCATGGTGCTGTATTTAGTCTGCGGTACAGCACCACCAGCAACATGACTTCCATCACTCCTGAGCAGTGAAACCCTCTGCTCCCTCGCCATCCCCGACCCCAGGCAGCCACCAAGATGCTGCTCCAAGTGCAGGGCTTCCAGAGCAAGCAAGCAGCAGAAACGTCTTTCTAGGGAATTGACACACACTGAGTGCTGGGCCTGAGTGCAAATTCTGCGATTCCGATTTCCGCTGTTCAGGTCTGTGTTTACCGTGTGCCTGCTGTGCCCTCGGTCGGGCGGCTTGCAGTGTCCTTTCATCCTCGGCTCTAGGGCAGCCTGGAGAAGCCCCCAGGCCTCTACCTGGTGTCATCTGGCACTCATTCGTGCCGTCACGACAGTTTGTTTACATGTAGTTTCTGGCTGAGACTTGAAAGTGTAACTACCGATCCTTTCTATAAACAGCCACTACTGTTATACAAAAAACAGACGATCTCCCTGCTTGGATGTCAGACCAAAATGTCTATTCCTGGCGTACCTTGAGAGGGAAATCAAAGGGGGCTTGTTTACTCCCAAATGAAAACTTCCAAAATTCCAAATCCTGCAAGATTGGCTTATTTCCCTGTGAGGAAAATGCATGCTGAACAGCTGACCGTGAGCCTAAATGTTTGTTTACTGAGGCAGCCTCCCTGGTAAGGAATCAGATATCCTGGAATGCTGGAGCAGGCAGGGGCTGGGGTCCACCAGCTGGGGACAGGCACTGTGCGGTGAGGGAGGGTCTCAAGCTCCCACCGCGCCCATCCTGCCGTCCTGACCTCCCTGTTTCCTCCCTCTTCTCTCCCTCCTTCCCAGGGAAGGTCCGCAGGCAGGGTGAGCTCAGAGAGAAAGTCTCCTTTGTTTCTCCCGCAAATGTTTTCGTTAGAAAGCTGGTTCTCCTCTGTGTATTGTCCCTGGCCCCTCACAGAACCAGTCATCGGGTTTCAGGACCACAATTTGGACAGCTGCACGCGATAATTTGATCAGGTATCTGATTTGGGGTCCCAGGGAGGCCATGGTGGCAGCCCCGTCCTGTCCTGCAGGCACAGCCCCTGGAGGCGTCTGCCCTTCTGTGGACAGCTGCCCATCAAAACAGCTCTGGGTGGAACGCAGGAGAACTCCAGTGTGGCCCAGCTTATAATGTATTCACTGATGCCCCAAGGAGAAGAGGAAGGGAAAGAAGTAATGACTGCTTGACTTTCATCGTTCTTTCCTGTGGGTTCTACAGGACCTCCATTCTGGTATGTTTTGGAGCTGGGGTGGCTGACAAGGGGCACAATTGTTCCCCAGTCGATGCCAACAACAACCTGTAGGATCCCCCATGCCACCAGCTTCTTGCAGCGGGTGAGACCAGCCCCGGTATGCACATCTGACAGCCCTCTCTAGAGCTGATATTCATGTCCAAGGCCACTAGTGAATGACCACATAATGAATGACCACAAACAGTGCGGCTTACTGTAGCAGAATCGAGTCTCTCACAGTCCCGGAGGCCAGGAGTCTGAAACTGAGGTGTGGGCAGGGCCGTGCGCCCTCTGAGGGCTCCAGGGGAGGATGCTTCCTGCCTCTTCCCGCTTCCAGTCTCACTGGTTCTCCTTGGGATTCCTTGGCTCTGAGGTGCATTACTGCGGCCTCTGCCGTCTTCCCTCTGTGTGTGTCCAAATTTCCCTCTTCCTGTGAAGGCACCAGTCCTGTAGGATTAGGATCCACCCTCATCCCATAGGACCACATCTTAACCCAATTATATCTGCAATGACACTGCTTCCAAATAAGGTCTCACTCACATGTGCCCAGGGGTAGGACTTGATCATAACTGTTTCAGTGACACAGTTCAACCCTACACAGAGCTGTTTTCCACAACGGCCCTTTCGGCATGGATGTCTCAGTTTCTTTCATCTGCAAAATGGGGACAATAGCCACACCTTCCTGGCTGGGCTAGTGTGGGGACTGAATTGGCTCAGAGGCGTTGCATGCTCAGAGCTGTGTTGGGCCTGCAGCAAGCGCGATGTCAGACGGCTCGGCTCTTGATGTCATCATCAGCGGCAGGCTTCCGACAGCACAGAGGGAGCGGGTCAGGGGTGGACACAGGCCCTTCTCCATCAAAATAAAATCCATTCCTGTAGTATGACCTTCCAGGCCAGTGCCACGTAGCTCCAAAACCTCGCCCTGCACCCTCTAGCTCTACCTCACCGTGCCTGGCACGCGGGCCTCTGGTCTTCATTGTGTCACAGGGGCAGTGGCTGCTGCTGGAACCCCTGTCCTGAGTTCTTGGATGGCGGGGCTTTTGCTCCCCTTCCCTTACTGCCCCATCAGGGTGAGCTTCCCTGTCCTGTCTTTGCTCCCGAGTGCCTCTGGCCCTGGCTGCTGCTGCTGCTGCTGCCCGCTGTTCCCTTCAGCACATGCGTATTCGGTGCCTTCGCACAGGGCGGAGTTTGCTTGTGCTCTGATCTGAATATACTTAGACTGAGTCCACAAGGCCAGGAGCTGCGTCTGATGTGTTCTTCCCTGTGTGCCCTGGCAGATGGGTGCTCGAAGCAGTCTTGGTGCCCACATCTTTGGATAAGATTGGACTGCTCGGTGGGTCACCTGAGCCCCTTTCACCGATGGGAGCTGTGTTACAGGGGCAGCTTCCGTCCTGGGGCAGCCCATGAGAGGGGCAGATGGGCAGGGAGGCTTGGCATGGCTCCCTGGCTGTATTTTTTCCTGTTTTATTTGCTTTTATAAAAGTTTTTACTTAAAAAAAAACTGGACCTGTAGAAAAATGGACAAATATTACAATGGCCTAATATATTCCTGTGGCTGTGCTCACCTGTGGCTGGCATTACTCCTATGGCTGGACTTACTCACCTATGGCTGGGCTCCCCTGTGGCTGGACTCACCTGTGGCTGGGCTCACCTGTAGCTGGGCTCACCTGTGGCTGGCATTTGCTGTACTTGCTCTTTGCTCCTTCTCTGTCACTATCAGCATCATCATTGTCATCGTTTGTTTCTTTATTTTTGTTGAACTCTTTGACAGGAACCCGTGGAGGGTGTGTTCCTCAGCTGTGAACACATCGATGTTCTCCCAAGGAGGACGTTCTCCGGTACAACCACAGCACCAGAATGCTCTTAGCTGATCCTCCTATTCAGACATCATCATTTGTCCCAATGCTGTGCTTCACGGCAACTTTTGCCTTCCCATCCGGGTTTCAACCTGGAAGCACACCTTGCATGTGGCTGTCCCCTTGGTCTTCTTTAATCTGGAACATTCCTCTGTCTTTCTTTGTCTTTGCTGCATTGGCATTTTGGAAGAGTGTAGAGACTTGCATTTTGCTGTTGCATGTCTCTTTGAGTTTGTTTGATTGGATTCAACTGAGGTTTTGCATTTTTGGAAACTCAGCGTTTTTAAAAATGGGGGAACTATTTATTATAGAAAACATTTTCACCTTTTACAAATTAATAAATTTGGCAACATTGGGCTCCAATTTCCACTTGGCATGTTATCCACTCCCAGCCCCTTGACTCAGAGCGATGGATGTGTGCGCTCTGACGTCATGGTGGGAGGGAGCCCTGAAGGGGGACAGGAGGCTGGTGTCCTGGGCTGGGTCCCCTCCTAACTCACCAAGTGATCCTGGGCATGCCCCTCGCTCCTGTGGGCCTCAGAGAACAGTAACAGAGAAAAAAATTTGATGAGAGTACATCTCCCGAGTGGCAGATCCCAGAAAATATGATCCTTTCACTCTAAATCCATAGGAGCCTATAAATAGATGCTCCCGCTGCCAGAGGGAGGGGTGTTGCGAAGAAAGATGATACTCCTGAGCATGAGCAGCTGGGAGGTTGCGAGGATTTGTGCAATCACAGAAGGCACGGTGATAACACGATAATGCCGAGAAGTGGCTCTGTCACTCATCCAGGAATTGCTTATCAGCTACATTGATCTTTCTCAAGAACTCGGAGACTGACAGCTCCCTGCAATGAGAGTATCAGTCCCAGAGACAAGGCAGGTTGTGCCCGTGTGGGTCATGGCAGATCTTGGCTAGGACGAGCCCCTACCCCAACCATGCTTTGCTAAAACCTACCTACCCCCAATCAGAGCTAAAACTTTCCGAGTTTAGATGTGGTCGGGCTCTGTGCTGGGCAATCAGCTGGTGTGACGTTCATCTATTTTGAATTTGTGAATGATTAGGTAAGTGTAAAGCAGCTGGTTTCTTAACTAACTCTTTGGCTCATTCTCCAAATAAATGTTTCTTAGCCTTCTTAAACAGATATCTCCTTTGAGAAACGCAGAAACACATCCCATTTTATACTCGATTCACATATCCACTCCCCCAAATGGCTATGGAGAATATATCCTCATTAACCACTGTGGTCCTACCTAAAAATCTCCACCTGCCAAAAACACTTTGTTACTCTGCATTTTCAAGTTATATAGAGAAAAGCTGTTTTCCAACACAGTATGTAATATTATGAAATGGAATGTTTGAAAATGTTTAGATTTTAAATCTCACTGGGTTGCTATCCATCTTAGTTCTCCTCTCTAGATGTTCACGTTGCCCACCCTAAAGGTAGGGGAGCACGTGGCCCCTCCCTGGTGAGCACCTCAGGTCTAAAGCTTTAGGATGGGGAACCTGCCCACCGCCTCCTTGTGCAGGTGCCTGACTTTGGTGCACCATTCAACCTTGCAGTCACTGTTCTGGAATCTTCCCCAGGAAGCTGGCCTCTAGGGCCAAAAAAGCTGGTCTACTCATGGGAACCGGCCCCAGGGATTGGCACACAGCCCAACGCCACCACCCTGCACCCCACGCCTCTCCCATGTAGAATAAATGCTAAGCCGTGGAAAGGGAAAACAGAAAACAAGGACAGCCAGCCACCCAAAATGCTCAACTGCAAATGAAATAAATCATGCATGTTTTTAAAACACAACAAAAAAAGGCATTTGGGGTGAACTGGGCTGTTTATCTCCATCCCTTCTGTGTGTTTGGTGATAAAGATCTTGCTTGGAAACTTTCACAGAGATTAGGACACATTTTCCAGTTCATACGACAGATATTAGAAAATCGTTAGCTGACTTGGCTACGAGACAGCACAGGAAGGGTTTCCTCTTCATTTTTAGCCATAGTAATAATAGCATCAGGCAGTTTCAGAAAAGATCAAATTGAAGAGCTGATTTGAATTATCCAATGTAATGGTCCTATGTGCTAAATTAACTGTGAAATCTTCTAATTTTATTCAGGCATGTAAATAACATTTTTGTGCCTAAGTACATCCAATGGTATGTTTTCAACTAGTTTTAAATAGGCATTCAGCCTACGTTCAGAGAGACCCATATTACTAGGGTTCAGAACCCAAGCTCTGGGGCCAGATGCTTGGGTTCAAATCCTGCCTCTGCCACTTCCTGCCTGGGTCAGCCTCTAGCAACTTCCTCTCTCTGTGCCTCCATCTGCTTCTTGAAACAAAGGGAGTAAAGATCATAGTGCCCTTATTGTGCATGGGAAGCTCCATGGGATTTTGATTTTCACAAAATTGCTTAGTTTCCAACATGTGGAAAGTACGTAGTAGAAGCTGGAGATGGTGGGGAGGAGGAGGATGGTGTTTCCTTCATGTACACTGAGCACTTGGCACCCATAGGTGCCATACAAGTGTGAAACACACACAGGTTCAATTAATTCTCCCAGAATCATTGTTGTCCCTATCTTTTCATCAGAATAGATGAGGTCTAGGGAAGTTAGGAGACTGGAGAGGGGTTGGACCCAGTCCTGTTGGGAAGGACTGGGGCCTCCCATGGCCAGGGTTGGGATAGAGATGGACAGATGCCTGATTCTAGGGGCCCATGATCTCCCGACAGGCAGAAGGGAACAGCAGATCATAAGACAATGTTCTAGGGCTGGCATCTGGGAATAGCCGGTGTCCTCATTTGAACCCACAGACACCCTGTCCCATGGTGTGAGCAGACACTCTCACATTCGTGCAATTAAAGATGCTTTATTTGGCCTATTGGTTGGTTCCAGGTATGAGAGTCATCATAGCGCCTGTGAACTCGGATCAAAAATGAGTCGCCATCCCACCTGTGGTCTGGGCCCAGGTAGGTCACATTTCCAACTTTCGACTGCATTTGGGTGTGAGATTCAGAACCTCACCAGTTGGATGTGTCCACGTGTGAGGGTGACCAGCTCCGCATGTCTGTGCTCTAACTTAATTAAGTCTGTCTACTGATGACTAACTAGTTCACGTGCCAATGAGAAGACCGGGTTTCGGTTATCATTTCCAGTCTCAGGTAAACTTTGCTTGCTTTTTAACTCTAATTTCTTCTTTTAGTTGACACAATAATTGTACTGATTTATGCTTAAGTGAGGTTATTGTTCTCAACAATAGCTCTTAATACAATTTACATCATAAGTCTTTAGTCATTAGTCTCATGATGCTCTTTGATTGTAATGAATGTCCCCAATATCATCAAGTGGTTTTGCATCAGGTGTCTAGCATCTATCTATCTAATCTATCTGTTTATCTATCTATCTAATCTATCATGCACCTTTATCCTCTATTCATCTCTGTCATCTGTATATTATCTATAGCTATCATCTTTCTCATCTATCTTTTATCTGTATTTATCCATCTCTATCATTTGTCTATCTCTGTTATTACTTTCTTTCTCCATCCATCCATCCATCTATCCATCCATCCATCCATTCATCCATCCCCAGCCTCCTGCAAAAGATTAGCAGACACTTGTTAAATAAACAAGTAAATAGATAGAAAACCCCAGTCCAAAAAGGCACCCTCAATATTTGATCGGTTTTTGACATTGGAGACTTTCAGAGACACCCAGAGGTTACAGAATCCAATGGTGAAATTGGTTTTGTTTCTTTACTGGGGAAACAAGCCATGCTTGTTGTATCAATGAATCATCAGGGCTGGCTCTGAAAGACTATTTTAAAATCCAAACCTGCTTCTGAAAATAAAGGTTTGCTGTCCCTAAAGATGCTCAAAGACAGGAGTCTCACATAAATGTCTTTAAAGAGGCAAAAAACAGGCAGTGTTCCAAGATCTTTTCTAGAAGCGTGTTGGGCTAGTTCCCTCTAAAGGGCAAATGTTTCAGCAATAACAATAATGCGTTTTTAAAAACCAATATTTATTGGGATGTATTGCTCATATTTGGGCCACCATGACTCACACATATCACCTGCAGCCTTCACAACAACCTGGCCAATTCAGCATTATTATTTCCATTCTATGTAGAAGAAAGTGGGTTGACAGGGTTCAAAGTTTGCCTTGAATCAGACAGCCATTAAGTCCTAGAGTCAAGATCAGAACCCACATGTGCAGCCTCTGAAACGTGCGCAATGTTCAATCTAGTCTTGCATCTATGGTCCTATTTGATATTTTTTTCTGATGGATGAGTCAGACTTGGTTGGTGGTCAAGGGCTGGAGAGAGCATTGCAGTTGGTGGAGTCCTATGTGTAGGTGAAAGGAAACATGAGGCCTCCATGGCTGGAGGACTGGGGCAGGAAAGGTCAAGGGTGTGAAGGGGGTGAAGATGCCAAGACAAGGAGCTGGTGGTCAAGTAGGGGCCAGAGGTGCTCAGCCCTGGTTGCAGGTTACAATCTCCTTTGGGAAGCACACCAGTTACATGACTCTGTACTATATGGATTAGGACTCCCCTGCTCCAGGTGAAATTGTATGTTTTTTCAAAGCCTCCCCAAGCGAGTTCTAATGAGCAGCTGGGATTGAAAGCCACTGGGGTGGAGTGTGAAGGGCTCTGTTGGCCGTGGTTATAGGGAGTCCTGATTTAGTTTATTTCAATACATACTCTCCCGTACACTGTCATTCCCAGGGAAGAGATTTCCTTTGTCTTGTACCTAGAGGCACAGGGCAGATGGGTGCACACAGAGTAGAGGCCGGGTGGAAGACCGGGGGCTGACCGCAGCTGACAATGTCTTCCCGGTCAACCTGAGAAACAGCATAAACAAACTGTAAAATTTTTCTTCTCCTTTGCCTAGGGGCCCTTAGCTGACATTGAGTTGTCAGCCTCTCAGAAAGCATCTATCTGCTCTGGAAAGGCCATGGGAATGCAGAGACACCCACTGCTCCAGGGGCCATCCTGCAGCAGGGGCAATAGCAGAGGCAGCCTGACTCTCAGAGCCACTGGTCAACCCCCAGCTCCCCAGGGAGACTTGGCCCAATCTGAAGCCTGAGTTGGGTCCAGTTGGAGCTGCAGTCGTGTCCTTCGTGGATTTCCCAGGGAGGTAACAAGCAACAGCCTGGGGACCATCCCACGTTTGCGAGGCAGGTGGCTCTGAAACTCTGTCCTTGTTAGTCTTCCCTGACCCCAAAGAGGCGCATCTATCTCACGGAAATTGCTGTCCCCAGAGGTTAATTCCCTTAGTAAAAGAAATGCTTTTCTCTAGGAAGAGGCTTTTTAGAACAAGTTTAAGGTGTTTGAATATCCCTTTAAAACAAAGCTCACTGCAACTTTATTATTGGGCTTTTGGGATAGTAAAACCACTCCCAAAAGATAAATCTGGTCACTAAATATTGAAGATAATGAAGTTAAAGAAGCCCTCAAGTATCATTTCCATACTTCCCATATTAACCCCTGACATTCTAAATATTAACATTTAGTGTTCATTTGATTGCAGTGAAACTAGAGCATTCACTGACTCTTGGTAGCCTGGTAAATTTTACACAATATGAGTGTAAAGCATTGTAAAAAATGTTGGTTCTCTTCAGCCAACTGATTCTATCCCTAAGATTTTATACAGAGGAGAGGTAGTATTAAAAGTTAAAAATCAAATGTACAAAGATAAATGTTCACTGACAGGTAATCTAATTACCAGTATCTGGAAATATCTAAGTGTTCTAGAATCGGGGAAGGCTTTTTCTTAAAGGCAAGGATAGTAAACACTTCTGGCTTTGCAGACCACATATAGGCAGTCTCTGTCTCAGCTCCCCAGCTCCGTCATTATAACACAAAAGCAGCTACAGACAGTAAGTAAGCAAGGAGAGGGCCTGTGTTCCAATAAAACTTTATTTACAAAAACAGGCAGCAGGCGAGATTTGGCCCATAGTCCCCTTTTCTATAATAACATGATTCTCAAATTTTCAAACAGCAAAATATGATTCGACATTTAGCAGCCAATTTAGGGTCCCATAGAAACTTGGAAAAATGTAAGTGATGCAATGTTTAAAGTTAAAAGCCAATAAAAGATGTAAAATTGCAATTATGAAAAGCATGTATACAAATAGAAAATGGCTGAATGGGAGCATACAAATGAAAATGAAATAAAGATGGCAGAATGATGGGCATGCCAATAATGTGAAGTTTGCCATGGAAGCCATTTACACTTTGGACTTTTGCACAATGCTTCAGGCAACAAACCGACATTTGAGGTGGACAGGACACAATGGTGCTGCCCTGAGGCCAGATTGCCGTGGCTGTAGCTTCCTCATCCGCTGCACCCTGAGAACATATGTTCGTTCATTCAGTTGTTCATTACTTTATTTAAAATTGGTTTATTAACAAATAGGTGAACATCCTTTCCACGCCAGATGCAGTGGGAAGCGATGAAGAGATGTTATATATTTCAACACATCATGTTGTACACCGTAAATACATATGCTTTTTCTTTTTTCTTTTTTTTTTTTGAGACAGAGTCTTGCTCTGTCTCCCAGGCTGTAGTACAGTGTCTCTTCTCACTGCAGCCTCCGCCTCCCGGGTTCAAGTGGTTCTTCTGCCTCAGCCTACCAAGTAGTTGAGATTACAGGCATCCACCACCACACCCCGCCAATTTTTGTATTTTTAGTAGAGACAGGGTTTCGCCCTGTTGGCCAGGCTGGTCTTGGACTCCTGACCTCAGATGATCTGCCCGCCTTAGCCTGCCAAAGTGCTGGGATTACAGGCGTGAGCCACCGTGCCTGGCCTACGTATGCTTTTTGTCAATTAAAAATGATCCAGGCATGCAAATAAATAAACCCTGCTAATACTTTCTGTTATACATGCTGGGAACAAGACGAATTGGAGCAATGAGGCAGAGAGAGGAAGAGCTTAATCAGAGTCTTCAGGGAAGATCTGGGGAGGCAGAGACAAGGCCAGCATGTCTGGAGCCTGGAGGACGGTAGGCGAGGCCGGGGATGGAGTCGGGGGAGGCAGGGCCCTGGCATTAGCGCAGCTGTATGGAAACATCTCACAAGTGAGCCAATGTGAGCAGTAAAAAGAATCAGGTGATATCAATTTTAGTAATGCATTTTATGCAACCCAATATATCAAAACTATTATTCATACCAATTTGTAATCGATGTAAATATTATTATGATACTTTCCATTCTTTTCTTTCTCTGCCTTTGAAATCTGGTGCTCAGCATGTATTTTATACTCCAGTATCTTTTTTTTGTTTTTTTGAGACGGCGTCTTGGTCAGTCTCCCGGGCTGGAGTGCAATGGTGCAATCTCAGCTCACTGCAACCTCTGCCTCCTGGGTTCAAGCAATTCTCCTGCCTCAGCCTCCCAAGTAGCTGGGACTACAGGCAGACGCTGCCACAGCCCACTAATTTTTTTTGTATTTTAGTAGGGATGGGGTCTTACCGTGTGGATTGTGTCGAGGAGGAAGGAAGCTGATAACCAGCAGGGGAGCCGTGCCTCGCTGTGCAGCATCCACAGGTTCACATCCACAGCGTCAACCAACCTCAGATTGTAAATATTCCAAAATCAAACCCAATACAAATAACAGTGCAACCATAAAAATAATACCAAAACACAGTATAACAACTATGCACATAGCATTTACATTGTATTAGGTATCATAAGTAACCTACAGATGATTTGAAGTATATGGGGAGCATGCACTGGTTATATGCAAACACTGTCCCGTACTACAGAGGGACTCGAGCATCCGCAGATGATGATATCTGAGGGGGACCTGGAATCAATTCCGTATTTCTAGGATAAGGAATTGACTCCTCCCATGTTCATCACCAAGTTACTTCCTTGGGATTCGTCTTTTAACAGTAATCTGGGTGCATATTTCCCTAGCTAGACTGAGGGGTTGCCTTGTTCATCTCCGTGTCTTCAGCACAGTGCTGGGCATGAAGTAGGTTTTGAACAAACAGATGAATGAATTAGTGATTCAGAGTATCTCAGTATTCAACTGCAGACCCATCTCCTGGTGTCAACCCACCTCCCCAGCTGTCACATGGGTCTGCCTGGACTCTCTCACAGGTAGGAGCAGGGGTGGAGGTGTTTGTTTAGGTGTGAGTTATTTCCAGGAGCCTGCCAGGAGCCAGGTCCCAGTTAGGTGCTGGGGATGGTGAGTGGGACACATGATGTCCCCCGTTAGGTAGTCAATGAATCATGCAAATGAAGGAGACACTTGTGATGGCGGGGGGCAAGTCACCCCAAGAACTGGCCCAGCCTGGGCTGGTGGTCAGGGGCACTGCCCTGGGGAAGTGACAGTGAGTTGGCACTGGAGGAAGGGGAAGCTGATGGGTGAGGAGGGGAGGGCAAAGGTCGGCAAAATTTTCCAGGTGGAGGGACAGCATGTGATGTCAACATCCTGTGGCAGGTGGGGGAAATAGAGTAAGCACCGTGTGTCTGTGGCCCTCAGAGGTAGGGGCACCTGGTAGCCCTGGATAAAGCTCAGGTGGGCTGCAGATCTGGAGGGAAGGTGACAGTGGGAAGCCCACCTGTGCCCACTTAAGATAAGCCAACCCTATATTAGGGTGGGGAAGAGTTATGAGCAACAACGGCTCCCACCTCCTGAGAAGATGGAGGGAGTTCCCTAGAGCAGGTGAACCCCATGGACCCCTACTTCCCCGCCACCTCCCCACCCCTCTATTCTCTAGCCCTCCCTTCCTGCAGGGCCCTGGTCTTAGACCTGGCCTCTTCCCCAGCTGTGCCTGAGGGCGAGTGTTGACCAGGCCCTGTCTAACCCTCCGGGAGGGCACTTCAGTGGCTACACCAGTCTTGCCTGGGTCTTGGGACAGCCTGAGATTTATGTCCAAGATTCGTGAGCTTAAAACTCCTCATGTTCGCCCTGTGGATGTTTCACGTGCAATTTGGGAATTTGGGAACGCTCAAAATAGCATTTGCCCATAAAATCGCCTGAAATGCAGTCCAAATGTGTCTGTAAAAAGTAACCAAAGAGCTACTTATTGTTATTAGTTCACGTTCTTCGGGCTTCCATGTGGGGCTGGGCGTTGATTTAATTGGGTGCCAGACGAGTTTGGGGGTGACCTCAGAGGCTGACATGGACATGCTGGGCTCTGTTTTGCAGAGAGAAGCCGGTAATCAGCACATTCTCCTCACTGGCTCTGACATCTGACCAGGACACATGCAGAAAGCCCCGCTGGCCTTTCCAAGACATTCTCCTTAAGGTAAATTCCTAAAAACCCCGGCAAGAGTCCAAGCCCGCCCATACGTATGCCAAAATCTAGAAAAAAGGTGCAGACTATAAGATGATAAAGTTATGATTAGGCAATCCCCTTCCAAAAGAGCCCATAGCAATCCATTGCTTCTGTTCTTACTTTGGTGAAGTACACCTCATATACGAGTCACTATTTTAACCATTTCGAAGTGTGCGATTCAGTGGCATTTAGTACATTCATAGCACAGGGCAACCATCGCCACAAACTCCAGAACATTGTTACCACCAGCAGAGGAAACCCTGCACCCACTCACAGTCCCTCCCCATTGCCCCTCACCCCAGTCCTGGTCAACCGCAAGTCCGCCTTCTGTCTCTATGGATTTGCCTTTTCTGGATGTTTTGTGGAAATGGAATTATGCACTATGCAGCCTTTTGTGTCCAATGAGCACATGAAAAGATGCTCACCACCATAAGCTGTCACGGAAATGCAAATCAAAACCACAAGGAGATGCCACCTCACACCCACCAGGATGGCTGTCATCCAGAAATGGAAAGTCACCAGCATTGGTGAGGATGTCGGGGAGCCGGAGCCTGCGTTCACAGCTGGTGAGGGACAAATGGTGCCATTGCTGTGGACACCCACCGCTTCCTAACAGTCACTCACGGCTCAGCCACTGGCTGGGCTTGCTTGGGCTGAAGGAGAAGGAGCCAGTGGGGGTCCCATGCCTGTTGGAGTCCCAGACCTCCCGCGTAGCAGCCGTGTGACCTTCAGGAATTCACTCGACCTCTGTGGCTCTTTGTTCTTCATATTTTACCTCCCAAGATTCTGTGAGGCCAAAATAAATCACAAGAACGGCTGGTGAGGGCCTCCCCATGTGTCCCCTGCAGCCCATCTGGCCTGGTTCCTTCCTGAGTCTATCCCTCGTGCACCACCCACCCCTTCCACCCCTTGCCACAGGGCTGGGGCTCAGTGCCTCATACAGGCAGTTCCTGCCCTGGGGCCTTTGCACTTGCTGGAGCCACCTGGAATGTGCCCTCCCTCACCTCCTTCACACTTCTATTCAAACGCCACCTTGCAGTGATACCTGCCTTCAATGCCCTACTGAAAACTCCGACCCCTTCCCTAGCCCTGGGCACTCCTGTTGTGTTACTTCTGTCAATTACAGCACAATACTTTTACTTTTTAGCTTTCTGAACTCACTTTCTTCCCAACAGAGTGTAAACGCCACAAGGGCTAAGTAGCGTCGGTCTATTCAAGACCAGCTCCTGAGCATCAGGCCGGCGCAGAGGGGCCATTCAGAAGACGCTGTTGGAACAATGGACAGACTGTCGGCTCCACATGAGGTAGGTGTCTTGAATGACACACGTGTGCCAGGCAGGTTTCCTTGCACACACGGAGGTCAGGGTCTTCCTCGAGACATCCTTGTCTTCCTTGCTGCACGTGGCCCAGGGCACCCACGCTGTGAGGGGTGCACAAGAAGACAGGCTGGTGCAGGCTGAGTTCGGCTCTTGTTGGCAAGCAGCACAGACACCCTGGTTCTGGCTTAGGTGACAAATGGGGAATTTATAAGGATACAGGGGACGCGGCTGGACCTTGGAGGGGGATGGGCAAGTGCCCAGGAAGGTGCAGGAATTGTCTCTCTTTTCCTCCTGCCGTCCCTTCCCTTTTTCTCTTTTTCCTCTCTGTTTTTCCTTTCCCTCTCGCCTCTCTGTCTCGGTCTTTCTTCTCTCAATCTCCTCGTGCGTTTCTCCATGGTTCCTCTCCCCTCCACCCATGCGGTCCGTGTCTGGGAAACATTTCCCCGCAGTGTGTGTATCTGGCAACCTAACACTGCATGCCTTCTCTCTCTCAGTCCCAAGTCCCCGTTCCCTGATCAGGGATTCTGATCTCCTTTTGGGACGAGCTGCTCTCGAGCCCATCAGCTGTGTGTGACGGTATCAGGCACCTTGCAGAAGAAGGCTTTAGGGTGGGAGTTGGGGGACAGAGGGGTGAGCCAGGCAGTTAAGGGACTCTGTCGTGAACTGGGAAGCCTTTGCAAAAGCTGCTCACCACACGAAGGTAAAGGGGATACAGGCTACACACCTACATTTCCTCATTTGCCCATCTGTCCATCAAATACCTCTTGGGCTCCTACCTCATGCCAGCCACTGTTCGAGGGTCTGGGTCTACATTGGTGGATGAAATATATGGACATTCCTACCTTTATTAAACTTACAACTGAGTAGAGGAAAGGCTGCTTAGAGAAGTAAACACGTGACCGTACAGTCCTTAGTGCCTGGAGAAGCTCGGTGAGGTGAGATGACAGTGAGGGCAGCAGGGCAGCTGTGGCTTGGCCCCAGGAGGGCAGAGAAAGCCTCCCTGAAGACCTGAGTGAAAGGGATGAACCAGGCCGCACTCCAGGCAGGTGGCCCAGCCTGTGCAAAGGCCCTGTGGCAGGTGCACGTGTGTGTCTGAAGACAGGAACGTGGGAGAAACGTTCAGGTGGCAGACACCTGAGTCTGGCAGGCCATGCACAGGTGGGAGAGCCCGTCTACTTCCAAGACCTTCTGCAGGCATCAGGCCATCCCCAGGTCCTTTGTTGCGGCCATGAAAACATCTCAAGAGAACAATAGGGCTTCTTTGGGGCCCGAGACTGTGACAGAACCTGCAATTTGGAGCCCAGTTGCTTAGACTGGAGTCTCAGGGAAGCCACTGGCTGCCTATGGAACTCTGACCTGCTGCTTGGCCTCTCGGGCCTCGGTTTCCCCATCTGTAGGGTGGCCCTAAGAGCTGCCCCCATGGCCATGAGTGTCCCATGAGGTCTCACACGGGCACCTGTGGTTGTGGTACTCAGTGATCACGTCCCACTTCAGGGCAACATGTGTGCATCTCTGGGCCCCGAGGAGGGCTCCGCTCAGGAAGGTAAACAGCTGCGGGAACTATAAGGCTGCAATTGTACGCCTGCCGACGGCAAAGATTACAGAGCTCGTTTTTCAAGGATCTGTGGTGACAGTTGTGGCCCAGGGTTGGGGGAGCCTCAGCCGGCTCCCTCTGCTGCTCCAGCCTCCTGGCCGGCCGTGCGGGAGCTCGGGGTGGAGAATGAGGGCTGTGCCTGGCGGCAGTCTGTGTGCCTGTTGGACAGATGGAGGCTGGCTCAGAACGAGTGACTTTCAGGCGGCTGCAAGGGGGACAGGCTGTCTCGCTTGTCAACCCCCTTCACTGTGTCCCAAGCAGGAGGCAGGAATTCTTGACAGGAAAAGCTGAAAGATAGGTCCCCACTGGACCATATAGATAATCTGCCGGGGGCCTCTAAACCCCAGGAAAGGCCAGGGCCTGCCAGAGGCCTCACCCTGAGGGTCCCAGGGGCCCTGTCAATCACGGCCAATGCAGGAGCAGTGGGGACGGGTCAGGCTGGCGTTTAAGAAAGCCCGGCATTGTTTTTAAAGGTTAACCCGTTTGCATCTTGGGTTTCATCGGGAAGTCTGTGTGGTCACACCAGCCAATTTAGCATTTGTTGGGAGCTGGGTGAGACGGGCCATGAGGAACAGCCCCCTGGGGGCCCTCCGGTAGTTCTGTGGTCATGACTTATGGGGAACACAGGCGGGGAAAGGGCGCATTTTTATCCCATATTTGGTGATGCGGTGGGCTTCAAGTTCTTCTTTCTCTCTCATTTGTCAGGATCTTAATGAGAAACCCCAAAAGGATTTAGAGATTTCCCTTTCCCAAGGACAGGAAATAAATGGGAACTTTCTAGGGAATTAGGGGAAAACCTGTTGCAACTTAAGACAGCAGTCTTTGTTGTCTATGTGTGTGTGAGTGTGAGAGAATGAGACAGAGACAGGGAGAGGTAGGAACGGAGGGAGAGAGACAGATACAGAGAGACCAGAGACAGAGAGAGACCAAGAAAAAACAGAGACAGAAAAACAGAGCGAGACAGAGACAGGGAGAGATGGACACACAGAGAGAAAGACAGAGAAAGAGAGAGAGAGACCAAAGAGATGGCGAGAGAGACCAGAGAGAGAGGGACAGAGAGGGACACAGAGAGATGCTAGAGAGAGAGGGAGAGAGACAGAGACAGATCAGAGAGAGTGAGAGACAGACAGAAATAGACCAGAGAGACAGAGAGGCCAGAAAGAGAGAGACAGAGATACCAGAGTCACAGAGAGAGAGTCATTCTTCCCTGTAGCCCAGTCCCCAGTCCCTCCCCAAAGCACTGGGTGAGTGTCTCAGGGGCCCTCTTGATGTTTTCTTTGTTTCTGAGCAGATATACAGAAAAAGCCCGCTTTCCTTTAAAAAAAAAAATATTTTGGCAAATACTGTCCAAACGCTTTCAAAAGAAGTTGACCAAATTAACGTTTCGTGGCAGAAGCCCACTGGTACATGGCTCAGATGTCCCTCACTTCAGGAGAAACCCCACTGTGGGGTGAGGGTGGCTGGCGCCTCCACTTCAAGTGCCCTCTGTCTCTGCCTCAGCTCTCCAGCCAAGGCTCCATGCCTCTGGGGCAGCTGATGGCCAAGCATGGCAGAAGCACAGGGTCCCCCATTTCTGCCCAGCAGGGGCATCCTCAGGGGGCCACCTTCAGTCTGGGGCTCCCAGTCAGCCTGGCTGAGACATCCTCTGAGATGCACGGCAGGCTGAGGCTCTTGCCACCTCATGCTCCATCCTTCCCTTCTCCTCTCACAGGTGTCAGACCAGCATCACAATCTGAAGTCTGGCCCGCACCCTCCAGCTCCCCCTCCGTTTTATGCAGCACACCAGCACCACCTCCAAACACATCCTGACTCTATCATGCTGTTCCTTCCCGAGGACCCATGCTGACGCCCACTGACAGTGTATAAGGATGGGCTTCTGATGGTACTCGGCAGCAGGGGTTTATGGCTAAGTAGTTTCTGAGCTGAGCTCCCAAGCTTATCCAAATCTCTCATTTTATAACGGGAAGTGTGAGGCTCAAAGAGGGCAAGCCACTTGCCTGAGTCCACACACTCAGTGGTGGCAGAAGCCAGGCCACACCCAAGTGCCCCCTCAGTCTCAGATAGCAGCTGACCTTCATTGTCCCCACCCTCAGCCAAAAGCAAGTGCAGAGCAGACATGTGTGGCCTGGTCTACCTCTCCCACTCTCCAGATTTTCTCAGGAACAGGGTTCACAGTTCCCCAAAATGTGTTGGGGGAAATTGCATCCCAGTTCTTGGAAGGCCTGCCCACCTTCTTCCCATGCAACCGTTCCTGCATCAATACGGGCTGTGCAGTGATGCTGGCGCCCACTCCCAGTCCCCCAAGGTCAGCTGAGCGGGGACCAGAGCTCAGAGAGAAGCACTTTCCAGAGGAGCAGAGGGGGTAAGGGAGGTGAGGAGGAAGACGGCAGGCCACAGATTCTCATCACATTTTCCCCTCCTGCGCTTTCAGGGGCTTAAACAGCAATAAAAGAATGTGCGATTGTCAGCATAAATCAAGAAAATTGGAATTCTGCTGAGCCAGGGGGAACATTGGACTTGAAAGAGCTATTTGCTAAATGTGAAAGGAGCCCTTGAAAGTGTTCCTGGAGGCCTCTTTGCTGCTCAGCTAGCTCAGGACTGACTACTTGGTCACCTGGAATCAGGGTCTGCACACAGGCTGGTGCTGAGGATGTGGCCTCGGGGCTCAGGGCAGCCATGTTTGGGCTTCATTGTGCCTCACCTGGCACGGCCCTGCAGGCAGCTGGGCAGGTGGGTCCTGGCACCAAGACGAGGGAGGGAGGGAGGGAGGGAGGGAGAAATGAGGAGATGGCATGGAGGCAGGGTCCCTGCCATCCATACTTCTGTAAGCCCCCAGAGGGCAGAGCCAGAGCTCATCTGTTATTCATCTCTAAGTTTCTCTCAGCCCTTAGCATAAGGAAATTCCTGCCCATTGGGTGTTTGCTGACTGAGTGAATAAAAGAAATAGAGAGAAAGACAGGGAGGGAAGAAAGAGATTAGGAGGAGGGAGGAAAGGAGGGAAGGGAAGGAGGGAGGAAGAAGCAGACCCCTGTATTAGTCCGTTTTCATACTGCTGTAAAGATACGACCCAAGACTGGGTGATTTATAAAGGAAAGAGGTTTAACTGACTCACAGTTCCCATGGCTGGGGAGGCCTCGGGATACTGAGAATCATGGCGGAAGGCAAAGAAGCAGCAAGGACCTTCTTCACAAGGCGGCAGGAAGCAGGCAGGTCCAGCGGAGACTGCCACGTTTAAACCATTGGATCTCATGAGAACTCACTCACCATCACGAGAACAGCATGGGGGGAACGACCCCGGTGATCCAGTCCCCTCCCACGAGGTCCCTCCCTCCACACATGGGGATTATGGGAATTACAATTAGAGATGAGATTTGGGTGGGGACACAACCGTATCACCCCTCAAGTGCTTTCTCCTATTCACAGTGAGTCATTTTAATTAGGCGCTGGCCTAGCCTTTTGGCTCACCAGCTGGGACCCGCCCACCTTCCCCAGCACCCTGTGGGTGGGCACAGCCATGGCCTGCAGCAGACGGTCCTCAGAGGTCATCACCCACCTATGGACCAACAGACACCCCCAACAGAGAGCAGAGACCATACCTCAGTTTCCACACTGGCCCTAAGCTTTGCCGAGGAGCAGCCCTTTGTCCAGTAGCTGCGTGGCGATCATCGACATCCAGGCCATCCTCAACTGGACTCGCACCATTCACGGTTCTTACCCCTACCATGTCCATACGCTGGGGTATCCCTGAACTTACACTGGCACAACAGCCTGGGGAAGAACCTTGGTATGACTCTCCCAGGTCTGCACAGGCTCTGCCTCTCTTTCTGCACAGGCTCTGCCTCTCTTTCTGGGCTGCGGTGTGAGAAGGCGGGTGTATGACGCAGGCCACAGCCACATCCTGTGCCTTCATACAGTCAGCCACAAAACGCACCAAAAGGCAGAGATCTGCCACAAGATGTGCGTGATCAGCGAGGTGGCCATGTGGCTCCGAGACCAAATCATCACTCCACGGTGCTCCTTCCTGCCTGCTCTGGCTGAGAGCATCGCCCCTGAGCAATCCAGCCTTTAAATCCCGCAGGGACTTAGAAAGCTTCTATTTCAAAACACACAGCCATAAGCTATCTATTTAAACAATGTCATTGATAAGCTGTGCTGTCTGTGGTCTATTGGAATTACATCTTTCAGTGTAGTCCAGTGAATGCCCCTCGCTGACCAGGGCACTGAAATTGAGAAGGCAGCAGCTTAGTGAGTCCCGAGAAGAGGATTGAAGGCTTGCCAGAGGGATGTGCAGAGGGTAGGACAGGCGTCCGGGGATCTCCATGATGGAACAATAAAGACAAGCATCGCTGCTCAAACCGGCTTGTCTCAGCTGTCACATGGGCTGACCTTAACCCATAACAGGGTTGGGAGGCTCTAAGATGAAAATATCCCCCCACCCATCTCTGAGCTTTCGATGGGGGTGGGTCTGGAAAATCAGGTGAGTCTAGGTCCCCAAACCAAGCCCCCCCCCAACAAACTGGAGCCCCCTCTCTGGTGCCGGAAAGTTAGGTGGTGCACACGTGCGTGTATCTATGAAGATGTGCGGTGTTTGCATGTGCGTGTATATTGCTGCTGTTGCCTTTTAAAAATTCAGATGAAATCCATGTAGCAGAAAATCAACCATTTTAAAGTGAACAACTCAGTGGCATTTAGTGCATTCACAACGTTGTGCAGCCACTGCCTCTACGCAGTTCCAAACTGCGTGTGCTCTGTGTGCTCAGGTTCAGAACACGTGGGTGTGCATGTCTGCGGACACATGAGTATGTCCGTGGCATGCTTGTGCCAGGCCGGGGGTCTGTGAGTACTTGTAGGACTTTGAGGTTTGCGGAGCAGCCGCATGGGCCCTTAAGGTAAAGCTGTAGCCTTGTTCTTATTCCTGCCTCTCCCTGGCCATTTATTTGTTCTTGTCAGGGGACAGTGAGTGACATTTTGTTTGCTGGACCCATTTGGCTATGAGTGACAGCTGCGGGGGGCCTGGCGCTCACTGCCTATTCTGGGAGGAGGCCCGGCCCCCCAGGTGCAGTGGGAGGCTGATCTCACCACCTGTGGTGCCATGGCTTTCCTCCTCCCCGCTGGCAGCTGGCCCAGCCTCCTGGGGATGGGGATGGGGACAAGCTGGCCAGGCTGGCGCTGCTCTCCGTGGGGTGTGGTTCCCCTCAGCTCTGCTCAGCCTGGGTGCTAGAACCTGTGAGGAAGGAGCTGTGTGGCCCCTGCTCATACCACTCTCAGGAGAGGTGGGCACCTTTCAGGTTTCAGCCAGTGCTACCTGGAGGAGACATTCCCCCGGGGTCAGGGCTGGGGCTGAATACGGCTTGGCTAAAAAGGTATCATTTAACTGAGTTGCCACTTCAATGGGAATCAGGTTCTAATGTCAGCAGGTAAGCCCCCAATTAAGAACCATATAGAAAAAATAATCCTTGAAAGAACAGTTAAATCGTCTATAAATCATACTGTTTCCATTGTTGAATGAGCAAAAGCAGCAGCTTCCACAGAGGCTCTACCGCACAGTGAGGATATGTCTGCAGACGGGGAACTCACATTCACCTTCGGGGCTGCAAGCTGTGCGTTCTAGGTGGCCGTGGGATATGGGAAGGGACTGGTCTTCAGTTTCATCTCCAGGCATTAAGTCCACCGAGGGAAGCTGTGGGCAGAGACCCCAGGCTTTTAGAATCGTTTTCCCCTTCTACCTCTCTGTCGTACCTTCTCTCTGTCTTCCTTTCCCTCTCCCTGTCTCTCTCTCTCTCTGTCTTTGTCTCTGTCTTACCCCTCTTTGTCTTGCTCTTTCTCTTCCATCTCTCTCCTCAATACCTAGAAGCAAATTCACATGCACATGGGTCATGATGCCACCATAAAACAACTTCATGTTTGGAATTTCCCCCACCTTCAGTAGAGAGCCCAATACTCAGCTTCAGCCAGCTGTGGCCACAGCCAAATGCTGGCCCAGGGTGGCCATATCTTCCTGCATTTCAAGAGGAGCCAGAAGTTTGAAATGATTGGTGACATCTCCCATTTTCAGAAAAATGTGGCTCAAATTAAAAATAAAACATAAAACCAAACAAAGGAGAGTGGCAGAAGCTGCTCCGGGTTCCAGAGCGTGACCTCTGAGAGACAGGCTCTCCCCAGGAGGGCTTCTGGGAAGCCCTAGGCAGGGGCCAAGGTTCCCCCAAGGCTGGGCCAGCCTTGGTCCCTTCCTTACCCCCTCTGCCCCCCTCACCCCTCACACAAAGGGCAGAGGGTGTTGGCTGCCCTGTCCCCAGATGCCATTACCATTGCCAGCTGTGGGCAGCCACCACTGCATGTGGCTGGGCCTGGAGGGCAGTGGTCTGAGAAGAGTGCTGTCAAGGATGCAGTCCCCTTTCCGCCATCCAAAGGGGGTCACCCTGAGTTTGGATTGGAGAAGTCTTGACAACAGAATTTTTTAATTGCCCCTTAGATTGGCTGCATTATTATTTTTGGCAATCAAAGTTATTTGAAAGAATGGCCGTTTCTTCTAGCTAACAAAAATGCCATCTGGGCGAGCAGGACCTGCCCGGTGGAGGAGAGGTTTAGACCACACCCACATGGGGTCAAACCTGTGTCCAAGCTGCCAGTTTGAAGGATATCCATTCCTGCAATCAAGGATTGGGGTGCGCATAGCAGCACTACCCACAGTAACGCCAGCTGAAAACAACTCAAATGCACATCACAGTAGAATAGGTGAATAAATATGGGATATTCACAGAATGGAGCCTGGTACAGCCTGGAGATGAGTAATCCACAGCCGTAGAGCTGCTGAGCTCAACGAGCCAGACAGACATCGAAAGTGCGTGTTGTTTAATTCTGTGAAGTGCAAAGCAAGCAGAGCTAGCAAGGCATGTTAGGTTGAGGGCATTCTCTCCAGGGGCACAGCAGAGGACAGAACTGCACAGACTCCTGCCCTCAGGGACTTATGTCTGGAGGGAGGACTCAGACCTTAAATCAGTAAGTAAAGTGCACAGATATGAACACATGGGGAGAAAATAGGACAGGGGGATGGTGGAGGGGGGATGGGTGTGGGGTCTGCATTGTAAATAGAGAAGTCACTGAAGGCTGCAGAGAGGGTGGCGTTGTAAAAGCCTATGGAAGGGAAGGTGGGAGCCAAAGATATATCAGGGGAAGAGCATGCCAGGAGAGGGATCGGAAAGAGGGAGGGTCTTGAAGCAGGTTGCTTACGGAGGAATGAGAGATGAGCCTGGCTGTGGTGGGGTGAGTGGGAGGGGTGGAGAGGAGAGAGTTTGAAGGGGTAAGGGGGAGTGGAGAGAGCAGAGAGCACTGGGAGCCTGTAAAGACTTTGGCTTTGACTCTGAGGGACAAGGGGCTGTGGTAGGGTCTGAGCAGAGGGACGGGCCCTTCTATTCAGAATGAGGGCCACTGTGATTACCAGGCTGAGGGTGGTGTGCAGGTGGACAAGGCGGGAGAACAGGAAGACAGGAAGGAGGCCCACACAAAGCTCCAGGGAGATCCTGGCAGGAGGCGCCAGCAGCCTGGGCTGGGTGGCCATGGATTTGCAGGTGGAAGAAGTAAACCCACCTGGGCAGGGCTGCAGTGTTGGGTGCACAGAACCAGGCAGTGGATGTATGGGTGTGATGGATGCCAGTGGCGATGTCTCCGAGGAGGTTAGGCCAGAGACCTGAGCTCTGGACCTGGAAATGGTCAGCTCAGACGCTAGATGAACGCCTGGGAGCTGAGAGGTGGGACTGAAATAGTACAAGGAGGAAGGGGAGGGCCAGGGACCAATCCCCAGAAATCCTCATATCTAAGGATTGGAAATGTGACCTTGTAGGGGGAGCTACAGAGGTAGGAAGAAACCAGAAGTTGAATGATGGAACAAGGCCATTCTCACTCTGAGACCTTCTGTGGCTCACATCTTCCTCTCTTTTCCCTAGACTGGAAGCTCCGTGAGGACAGGGGTGGGTCCAACAGGTTCTCTGTTAGGTCCCCAGAACTGAGAGCAGGACCTGGCACAGAAGGGGTGTAGCAGACCTGTCGGATGAATCAACGCCAGTGTGGCTGATCAAGGTGACAAGACAATGACCAAGGTCTGGGGCTGGTGAGTAAGTGGCATGCGCATTCAGTGGGCTGCGAGTCTCAGCCCTTGCACACTGGGAGGCTCAGCTGCCCGTCATGCACATTGGTAGGAAGGAAGGACAGCTAGTCCAGGCTCTGCCAGGTGGTGCCAGTGGCCCCCATCTCATGCAGACGTAGGCTCAGCCAGCCCACCGCCGGAGCCTTCCGTTCGGGAGCCGTCTCTGCTCTACCTGTGTTCTTTCCCCATTTTTTGCAAACTGTTTTTACCTTGCCATCCAAGAGACACAATTGGGACTTCTGTGTCAGTGCAGATATGTGCCCTCCCCTCAGATCCTGGTTCAACGTTGGACTCATAAGCCAGGCTAAGTTAAAAAAAGCAAAATGTGTCTGGCTTGATAGCTGGCTCTGAGTGCAATGGAAAAAGCCAAAAATAAACACTGTAAGTTGATGACATCCGTACCATCCGTAGGCATGGGGCCCATGCTGGGGCAAAAGCGAGGGAACAGTGTACAGCCTGGCCTCACGCACAGCCCACTGGGGC
The DNA here is from genome assembly GCA_963573385.1 of Cacajao melanocephalus. NCBI lineage: Eukaryota > Metazoa > Chordata > Mammalia > Primates > Pitheciidae > Cacajao > Cacajao melanocephalus. Next base: position 153,113 of record CAUYLG010051427.1, on the reverse strand, counting down.
TTCCTAAGGCAGTCTTGGGGCCTGGCCAGCAGCGAGGATGCAAAGCTCTGCTATGGCCACCACCGTCTCTCAGGCACCAGGTACCGTCATGCCCAGGGACTGTGATGCCAGTCACCCCAGCCTCTTGCCTTTCCTTGCCAGAGAACCACTGCCCAGGGCAGCCTGAGTCCTCAGATTTCATTTTTCCTCCCTTTTGTTTTTCTTGCCATCTGAGAGGTGCCAGTGCCTGCCTGCACACTCTGCTCCATCTGCACTGGGCACTCCTGCCTGGCCCTGGATAGGCAGAGCCCTCCCCCAAGCACCTGCAGGTGCTGCTCCCTCTGCACGGAAATCTCTTCCTCTGCTGGTCACCTGGCCAGCTCCATCAGGGCTCGGTTTACCTCTCCTGTCTGAGGGAAGTCTTTGCTGAGCCCCATCCACTCTGCCATCTGCCTCTTGCCCAGAGCACGGTGCAACTGCTCCCTTGTACCAGCCAGGACCAATGAGGTCGGGCTGCAGTCACACATAAACCCTGAAACCTCAGGGACTACATGCAACCCACATCTGCTTCTCACTCACACGACATATCCCAAAAAGCTCACATCTCCGTTCCACATCACTGTTAGGGACTCAGACTGAAGGAGGCATTACTCCTGGGCACAGCAGGGAGCAGAGAGAGTGGAGAGCACTCACTCCTGCCTCAGCTGCCCAGGACCCAAAGTGGCCCGTGTCACTGTTGCTCACACTATTGTCCAGAACTGATCAGCTGGTCCCAGCCTGCCTGGAAGAGAGGCGGGGAAACATGAACTCTTTGTGTACCCTCAGGAAAGTGAAGATAAAGTGAACGGTCTCAGCTGTGCCCCACCATAGACTGTCCCACGCCACATTATAGTTGCCTATTTACCTCTCTGCTCACCGCCCACCCCAGATCGAAGTTCCTTAGGTTCACAAATTTTAGGCTTCTCCCCCGTTTGATTCCTAGCAGCTAGCACAGTGCCCTCCTTGAAGGCCCATGAAGTTTCAGGAAGAGCCGATCACACGACCCGCCCGGCTGTAGAGCACCTCCACGCCTCCGCAGAGCCGACTCCCCTGGTGCCGCACGGCTGTGACGGATCATTTCTTCATCCATCTCCTCCCTCTGCCAAGTCATCAGAAAATGCTGAGCACCTATGGAAAATCCTCAACACACTCCGCCTCTCCTGTCTGGTTTTCATTTTATGTTGTGCTGCTTTTTTGGTACAATAAACAAGGTGAAAGCAAGTAAGTAAACAATGTGGGGTTTGAGGGGGTTTCAACAAATGAATGCTACCTCGCTGTGTTCTGTTTTGAGCACGTGTGTCCCTGGTTTACACGCAGAGCTGGCAAATGGTGCTTGGATGGCGGCCAGGCTTCCAGGATGAATAAACACCTCAAAGGGACAAATGTTTTTCACAGACTGGGAGTGAAATGGAGACTCAAAAATTTAAAAATAAATATATTAAAAAGACAAAAGGAAAGAAAAGGCAAGGAGACCCTGCCGACCTGAGTTCCCAAGTGAGCTGAAAACAAGTTTTTATAATAATATTTTCTGCTTCCAAAAAAACAAAACTTCTTATTTTCACTACTCCTGGCATGAGTATTTCTGTGTGTCACTATTCTTGGAATGAGTATTTCTAAAATGTCATTTTTGAGATTGAACAAGGGGCCTCACTCTTTAAGCCTCGAGTTACTCATCTGTAAAATAGGAATAATGATAATTCCTCATTCCTCTGGTAATTATGAGAATGTAATCAATTGTTATACAAAGGATATAGATCAGGGCCAGCACAAGGTGAGTTCCATATGATTGTTAGTCATCACTGCCTTCATCATCACTGTCATCACCACAATCACCACCATGATTCCATCACCATCACCGTCATCGCTGTCACCACTGTCATTATCGTTACCTTCATCACCACCATGATCATCGCCACCATCATCTCCATCATCCCCACCATCATCATCACCATCACCACCATCATCAGCAGCAGCACCATTATCACCACCACCATCATCACCATCATCATCACCGTCACCATCATCACCATCATCACCACTATCACCATCATCACCATCACCACTGTCATTACCATCACCTTCATTGCCACCACGACCAACATTGCCATCATCATCACGATCACCACCATCATCACCACCATCATCACGATCACCACCATCATCATCATCATCACAACCATCATCATCACCATCACCACCATCATCACCACCACCACCATCAGCAGCAGCAGCACCATCATCACCGTCACCACCATCATCACCATCACCACTGCTATCACCATCATCACCACCATCATTACCATCACCACTGTCATTACCATCACCACTGTCTTACCATCACCTTCATTGCCACCATGACCAACACTGCCATCATCATCACGATCACCACCATCATCATCACCACCATCATCACGATCACCACCGTCATCATCATCACAACCATCATCATCACCATCACCACCATCATCACCACCATCACCACCATCACCACTGTCATTACCATCACCTTCATTGCCACCATGATCATCACTGCCATCATCATCATCATCATCATCACCTCCATCATCACCCCCACCACTCCCATCATAATCATGACCACCATCATTATTATCATCATAATCACCATCATCACCATATTCAGGAACCTGGGAATCTGGTGTGATTAGAAACTAGGTGAGCAACCCAGCAAAGGGAAACTGGAGACCCAAAGTTGACTACAGACAAGGTACAGAATTTCCTCTAGGCCTTCGTTTCCCCAGCTGTAGAGTGGAGACAGTAAAAGCTCTTGCCACCAGCTTAAGAGGGTTTGAGACATGGCGATGTAGTTACTATTTCTACAGCTGCTGACAGGAAGGTGTTAGAGCCATTATTGTTCATAGTAATGTTTACTTTGGAAAAGAGGGTCAAAGTGGGATTAGTTAATTTATTTATAATCTGTATTTGTTCTCAGTCTATTTATGGGCCCAGAAATGCAGGTGGTCTAGTTCTCTAAAACGTGAAACATTGATGATAAACAGAACCTCCAAACTGGGCAGTTTTCCGTTATCCCTGGCCTTGGGTGGGTCTTTCCATCTACTTGGAACACCCTACCTCCCCGCTTCTCCTGACAGTTCCTACTTACCCTTCATGCTTGATACAGTCATTTTCCACTTACAAATAGTCTAAGAATCTAAAACATGATCACCCCACCATTGTACCTTTATACCCAGCAGTCAGGGTGGGGAGATTCATTTTCACAAGGGATGGTTAGGTAGAGCAGAGCTCTAGAGTTAAATAAAAGCCCATACCTTTTTGCCTAGCAATTTAAATTTATAATTTACATTTAAAAAACTTTACATTCTAAGAATTTGTCCTGGAGAAATGATCATGGATTTGCACCAGGCCCTGTCTCCAAGGACAATCACCCCTGCACTGCTTTAACAGCAGAATAATGGGAGACCATGAAAAAGTGTAGCTGAGGAGATGGCATGCATGCATGCTGGAATATGAGGCAGTGATCAAAAATGTTTTTATGAAAAAAGAAAACACTTAGTAAAAGGGAAAGGTGCTATGTTTCAAGTGGAAGAAAGGCAGGATTCAAAATAGTGAGGTGGCCCTACAGCCTGTTTTCCCAGCAGGAGTATCTGCCTCTCCCCTCTCACTGTCCACACTCCCACTTAGGACCAGGAAGTCCATGGTCATCCTAAAATTAGAATGCAAAGCAAGGTCCCATCTTCATGGAAAACAGTGTCTGTACTTCTTCACAGAAAAGCGGCCAGAAAAGTGTGCTCCAGACTTTGGTGGAGTTTGTCACTGGGAGCCATGTTAGGAGCAGAGCTCCCCGCTGGCCCATTTGGCTCCAGACAGCACTGCTTCCTGCCCGGTCTCTCCTCGTGTCATTAATCAATTAATCACAGTGTCTTCTCTCACTTCCCAAGTGTCTCAATTTGGCTAATAAATTACATGGTCGCCATAATTCTGAGAGATTCCTATGGTGTTTTTGCTCGTCTCTATTTTCTAAGCGTTCGTCATCAAGAGAAAAAAAACCGGAAAAGTGCAGAATGCATCACCCTAAAAGCACCACCTCCCTCAGAAAGGGTTCCCTGATCCTTGAGTGGCACAGGAGCCACTCAAGGCTCAAGACTCCCCAGTGTCACTTCTTGCCTGGCACATGGCAGGTGAACATTAAATGATGATATTCACCAGCAAGTGGAAAATCCACCCCTAGGCCAGGTGTGGTGGCTCATGCCTGTAATCCCAGCAATTTGGGAGGTCTAGGTGGGTGGGTCGCTTGAGACTAGGAGTTCAAGATCAGTCCGGGCAACACAGGAGACTGCCTGCCTGTCTCTACTAAAAATAGAAAATATGAGCTGGCTGAAGTGGCGTGTTCTCGTAGTCCCAGCTACTTGAGAGGCTGAGCTGAGAGAATCACCTGAGCCTGGGAGTTTGAGGCTATAGTGAGGCGAGATGGCGCCACTGCAGTCCAGCCTGGGCAACCGGAGTGAGACCCTCTATAGAAAAAAATAGAAAAAAGAAAAGCCCAAAGCCCACCCCTAACCACGTGGGTGACGGCTGTCCTCAACTAGCAATGGTAAGAGATTAAAACGCTCCTCATGCAGACATAGAAAACATGCTTTCTTCAAGGATGCTGTTCCACCTGCTGGCCAGCAAGGCCGCTCCCTCCCTCCGCAGGGGATCTTTTCCTGGCTCCATTTGGCTGGTATTTGCACCCAATGAGAGCCCTCCATGTGGCAGAGGAAGAAATTGACCCAGGAACCAAGCCTGAGGCAGAAGCCCCGAGTCTCCATCTTTGTACTATGCAGAGCTGCAATGCACTCCTGTCTGTTTTTCCAGGGATTTTTTTCCAACCACCTTTGAACTACCTTAAAACAATGAAGTGTTCTCTTTTGACAGGCTGGCCTAATGGGAAGGTTGACCTGATTTCCACTCTCCTACCGAAAAGTGACGATGCAGCTCCCAGGCCGAGGAGGGACGTTGTGTGACCCGTTCAGAGGCAGGAGTTCACGCCGCTGCAGTGACCCTCTGCAAAAGGAAGCAACTGGACATTTCCTCTACACATTGTCTCTTTTGAAAAGTTCCAAGTGAGGAATATTTGTATTTGATTGTTTTTCTTTCCTTGCATGCCAGCAAAAACTTACTCAGTTTAAGAGAAATGGAGAAAAAGCCTGGGTTATTAAATTTTAGCGGACAATCATGTTCAAGCAAAGGAAAGTGCCTGCTCACATCCCCGGGCAGGGCTCCCTCCGCCCAGCACCCGTAACCACCCCACACCAAGAGGTCTGATCACAGTTCTGGGACACAGATCTCAGGCTAAGTTGGCTCTCATACTTACAACCCTTTAATGCTCCTTGTTACTCGGGCAGGGGGTCCCTGTCTGGTTTACCTGGAAATTACTTGGAATACTGATAAAAATACTGAGCCTGAGCTTTGCAGACCAACCTGAACCTCCAGGGATGTTTGTGTGTGTGTGTGTGTGTGTGTGTGTGTGTGGTGTATGTGTGTGTGTGGTGGTGTGGGGTGTGCGTGGTATGTGTGTTTATGCATATGCGATTTGTGCATGGTGTGTATGTGTGTGGTATGTGATGTGTGTGGTCCATGTTTATGTGTGTGTATGTGTCTGTGTGTGATGTGTGTATAGTATATGTGTATGCGTATATGTGTTTATGTGTCTGGTATGAGATGTGTGTGTGGTGTGTTTTTATGTGTGTATGTGGTGTGTGTATGGGGTATGTGTGTGATGTGTGTGGTGTGTGTATGTGTGTGTGTGATTTGTGTGTAGTGTGTGTGATATATGTGTGTGATGTGTGTAGTGTGTGTGTGGTGTGTATGTGTGTACGTATGTGCTTTGATCTTTGAAAAATTCATCAGGTGACTCTAATATGCTTAGATTTTTTTTTAAGGTCACCAAGTGATTCCACCATGCAGCCAGGCTAATATCACGGATGCTGGCCTCAGTCCATTTGCAGGTGGCTTCCGCCAGCACCTGTGGACCCATCCCGTGTGTGTCTCTGGCTGAGGGAGCACGCTCAGCCCACACAGGGGCAGAAAGGGCTGCCGTGGGGTGCATGGCCCAGGAACAGCCTCCACCAGCTCAGGTTGAAGAATCAATACCCCGGCTCCCTCACCGCTCATGCAGACCACCTGAGGGGTGCTCCCCGCTGTCCCCAGGAAGCCTTTGATGGGTCTGAGTCCAGGGGCCACTGGAGAAACCTGACTGTCCGCACTCCCTCTTGTGGCTTCCTTCCCTTCCCTGTCACTCGTCCCCAGGCTCCTCCTACTAAGCTTCTTGGGATCCACCCAAATAAACTCCTGGCACTCAGTGCTCATCCTGGGTTTGGAGACAGTTGTTTCCAGTGAGCCCGCAGCACTGCACAATCCTGCTGCACTGTGTCCCCTCCTTAGTCCCCTCCCATTGGCCACCTGAGCTTCCTGTTTCTGCCTTGAATGTCCAGCTTCATCTGTGCCTCTGGAAGCACTGCTCAGCTTGGAGCACCATTCCTGTCCTTCCCCTTCCCTTTAACTGCCTAAATCCTATACATCCTGAGACCCCAAGTAACGCCCCTCTGTAGGGCAGCCCTCCTTGGTCCCCCTGCCCGTCCCTTTGGATTCTCAGCATTAAAGCATCTGCCCAGACCCTCTTCCCTTGATGCTACCATTTCTGTCTCCACTGTCACCATCTGTGTTCAGTCCAGCTCACTGCTCTCCTGTTCTAACACACTTCACCTGCTCCCAGCCCGGCACTAGATGCTCAACCCTGGGAGCCCTTGAAAAAACACTGACTCCGCAGTCCTGCCCCCAGATTCTGCTTTCTGGTGGTGCAGACTGGACGTCTCAATTTCTACGGCACAGCCCAGGCTGAGAAACCGGTGCTAGAATCTCACTTCACTGAGCTTCAGCCACGCAAGCTCCTCTGATTTGCGGACATGGCCAGTTGAGCCCACCTTGGGCCTCCGCACAGGCTGCCTCCTCTCCCCAGAATGCTGTTCCTGTCTCTTCCGTGGAGATGGCGTTCCTTCATTTTTTCCCTTCAGGTTTAGCTCCATCATGAATTTTTGAGAGGAGCCTTCCCTAATCACCCCAGCAGTGCTGTTTCATCAGGCACCTGCCGCAATCTCACGGTCTCGTCTGCTTGTTAATATTCTGTCTTTCCCACCTGGAAGGTAAGTTCCAGGAGTGAGGGACGGATATCACTCACTGTTGTGGCTTCATTTCCCGAATGAATAAATGAATGATGAATTACGGCTTATAGTGCTCCTGCTTTTAAGGGCACCATGCTGGTTTCTTTGCAGGAGGCCAGGCTGGTGGTCTCCACGCTTCTGTTTTTGTGATTCCAACACTCAATTCCAAGTCTCATCTAAAACCATCTTTTCTCTCCTGAATAGAATCCACAGCACCAGGCTCAAGCCTGCCCAGGACCCTCCTCACACGTTCTCTGGTGATGCATTCAGGCACACACATTTATTGAGCACCAGCTGAATGCTAGCCACAGCATTTACGTGGGGTTTCAGGTATGAATAGCATTGTCGTGGAGCAAGCCGGGCCTGCGGTGCAGAACCACAGAGGCAAGGTGCCATCACAGCACCAGAGCTTGGCAGGGCCAGGGACCATCCCTCCCATCACCCATCTCCTACTCTAGATGCAGTTAGGCTTCTGAGTGGGTACCTCAAGCTTCCTTGTGCTCCTGTTCTCAAACCATTTTCTTGTGTTTAAGAGGCACTTGTGTTGCCTCCATCTGCCTGGTGTTTGCACCCAAAGCAAGCTCTCCATGTGGGAGAGAAAGAAATTAACTGAGGAACCAAGCCTGAGGCAGAAGCACCAAATCTGCACCTTTGAACTCTGTAGGGTTGTGGTAAACTCCTGCCTGTTTTTCCAGGGATTTTTTTTCCACCCACCTTTGAACTACCTTAAAACAATAAAGTGCTGTCTTTTGACAGGCTTGCCTAATGGGAAGGTTGTCTTTCTTCTTTTGGAACCCTACAGAACTTCTCCCAGGCCACAAAGCTACCATGTGGAACTTCCCTTACTTAAAATGTTACTGCCGTTTTCATAGTCAACGATTCCATCCAGCACAAAGGCAAGAGAAACTGATGAGTCATGGCCACCTTTAAAGGGAAACGAAAAAACAGGTGGAAAGTAAATATTTAGGAAGGAAAGAAATAGTTCTCATTCTCATAAAAATGAAGGAGGAAAATGCCATAATGTATATTTCTCCTTTTGCTCATAATCCTTTTAACCAAGGGTGCTGATAAGGAGCATTTGTACCGAAATCTTAGATGTTCTGAAGTCAATGCTTACTGCCCCATCAGAGACACCCTGCATCTGACCCAGTACGTCACACGCTCTCACACTCATACACTTTTACAAACATATTCACACACATGCTCACGCATGCATTCTTATACCCCCACAAAGCTCACACACTTACACACTTACCCAGCCTATGTCATCCTGCTCTTTTTTTGTCAATCTCTAAAAACCTGCATGTACCAAAATGAGCAAAACATGTGAGGTATGGAATCCACCTTGTTGAAAGGCTGTGTTTTATTGGTCAATCGGTAAATGAAAGCACATGGAAAAGCGTTACATTCAGGAACATGCTGCGACTGTGTTACTCCCTGCTTTATTGGTTCATCTCTAATCGGAACCAGCTGGTCATAAAGAATAGAGTTCATGGGAATCCACCCTCTGTTGAAAGCTGGGCCAGGGTGGATGCTGGAAGCTGATGAGCACAATGAAAACAGCTGTAATTGACTTGTGAGGTCAGGCTCTGGGTAGAACTAGGGGACAGAGGTGATGCTACAGCTGGTGCATAAAAACGCTGGGCTCCTGGTTACCCATAATTGTGTAAAGAAGAGCCGGGGAGAAAAGCGTCCACTTATGAAGCTCCTCCCAGAAGTATCTGCTGCTGCCAGCCTATACCAGGCAGCTTTAGAACCACACAGTTACTCTGGGCTGCTTGTTGGCATGAATCACTGTAATTATAAAGATGACACCTGTGATCATGATGATGCTGGTGATAATTACAGTGATGGTGAAGATGATGATGGTGGTGGGGTGGTGGTGGTGATGAGGATAATGGCAGAAGTCAGAAACTCCAAACAGGCTCCACAAAGCAAAGCCTTGTAACTTTTTTTTTTTTTTGAAACAGGGCCTTGCTCTGTCTTCCAGGCTGGAGTGCAGAGGTGCCATCAGAGTTCACTGCTGCCTTGACCTCCTTGGCTCAAGCAATCCTCCTGCCTGAGGCTCTGGTGCGTATCACCGTGCCTAACTAACTTAAAACGTTTTTTGAGGTGATGGGGTCTCGCTGTGTTGTCCAGGCTGGTCTCAAACTCCTGGGCTCAAGTGATGCTGTCACCTCAGCCTCCTAAATGTTGGGATTACAGGCCACTGGCCAAAGCACTGCAGCTTTAATGCCACAAGAGTTGTAATCTTGATAACTAAATTTAACCATTTATTTTGTGATTTATCTATTTTTAACACCTTTACCCCGCTAAACGAGGAAACTGGCATCTGAATTATAGAAATGGCACATATACATTCGCCACCCCTATGCCTCTTCCTGTCTCTGATCAGCCCAGCGGGTCCACCCTTTGGGAAACTGTGATGTGCTAGGAGGGCCTGAGGGATATTTTTAGTGCTTGACAACATCCTACCTCTTCCTCTCCCTATGGGGTTGTGGGATATGCACCTTGTTCAATACTTAACATTTTAGTTAATTTATTTTTATTTTTGTTTTTAATGTGCCCACTGCAGGCTTTCATTGATATTTATTGATTGCCTACTGTCTTCCCAGTACCCTGCAAGAGGCAGTGGAGGTGGGAGAAAAAGGGACCTGCCCAGTCCTCAAGCAGCCCACAGCCCACTGAGGTGACAGGTGTGCAAGGTGCCCAGGTAAGAGCTCCAGGTGAAGACTGGCAGATGTCCTAAGACAACAAAACAGAGAGAAATGATTCTGCTGAAGGAGAGGCAGGGTGTGAAAGGTTCCAGGAGAAGGGAAAATCTGAGCTGGTTTTAAAGGATGGGTCAGGAAAGGCAGGCTGGGATGGCTGGATTCCAGGCTGCTCGGACGGCCACACAGCGACAGCACCCTGAAACAGCACAGACCATTCCACCAACTCTGGGCAGGCTGGGGTCACTGGAGCATGCAGCATGAAGCAGGAGTGGTGGAGGATAAGGAAGGAGACGAGAGCTCGTCAGGAGCATGCATGTTTAGATGTAAACTGCCTTTGGAGCATCAATTATGATTTATTTGCCCTGATGGAGAGCTGGAGGTTCAGCGACACACAGTAAGCCATCAGCCCTGGTGCAGCCACAGGGGGACCTGATCCTTGCTCCTCCCAGGCAGGGAAGCACAGCCCATTGATCCTGTTGCTATAAAAAGCATGACTCTAACTCCTTGCTAGGAGCTTTTGGCGCTAGGATCCCTATTGGAATCCCAGTACCCTTCTCCTCCCAGGCATGAACGGGAGGAGATGCGGAGAGGGCTTCTTGCCAGGAGAGCTGGTCCCTGTTCCTGTGCCGTCCATTCACGCACTGGGTCATCTTAGCTGAGTCTTTTCTTGTTGCTGCCTATAAAGTGAAATTGGGCAGAAAATCTAAAGACCACTCTAGATTGTTCCATTTTAGCTTGGTGTCTCTGGTGCATCGATGCATGAATGGAGGCAGCGTGGGCCCCTGGTGCACCTTCCCAAGGGTCAGAGGGCTGTGCAGCACGACCAGGCAGTTCTCAGGAGGAGACACGTGTGGCAGGATCTGGGACACATCCTGAAGTGAGGACGTGACTTCTACAGGCCAGCATGTGCCGTGGACTTGGAGAAACGGGATCCCAAACTTCCAGTGGGTTCCTGCTCACTAACATGCGGATTTCAAAGCCCAATCTCAGAGGAACTCTTCGGGGGGCTCTTCCAGCTCCTCAAGTGAAACGGAACACTGTATTAGGATTTGGGTGACTCCAGGAGCCAGTGAGGCGGAGGGGCTGGGGACTTTGGCGGAGGCAGCAACAAAGAGCCCAGTGACCCAGCAAAGCCTGAAGCAGCCCAGACATGAAAGGCATATGCTGGAAAAATTAGCTCAGTGTTTGCTTTGGGAACCAGTCTGACGGCTCTTAATCCAGTGGGCGTTTGTATATTCCACCTCACGGGACGTCCCAGATCCCTCGGCGGGATGACAAAGCGCCATTTGTGACGTTTCATACATGCCATGGAGGGCGCCTGCCACCCGGCCGCTCACTCCCAGCAGCAGAGCAGAGCTAGAACAGCCGTGGGCCTTCTGTCTGTGGACAGTCAGCCTTCTCCTCCAGGCCTGTGCCGTGGACGGTCAGCCTTCTCCTCCAGGCCTGTGCCACGGCTGGCTTTGTGTTGACCTTTCCCTCTTTCCCCCTTTAGAATGTAGAAGTCACCAAGCCCCAGAGCTGAAAGTGCATGGAGGATCTCTTTCCTAAAAATGCATCTGTTAGGTTAAGTAGATGAGACGAAGGATGACTTTGGCCCTGGAAGGAGAGCCTGGGGCAGGGGAAGCAGGCATAGCTTCAATGAATAAGACACAGATGCAGGAACCGCTCTCCTCCGTGAAATATATCAGTGGAATCATAGCACACACAGGCACACATGCACACACATGAGCACACACACATGCACACATGAGCACACACAAAGCACACAAACACGAATGCACATGCACAGAAACACACACGCACAAACACACAGAGGTACATGTCCATTTCACTTTTCAGAATTTCAGAATTTGATTATTATGTGTGCTTAAGAAGAAATTGTGTTCTAAATTCCTTTGCCTTCCCTCCTGTTTCAGAGAAACAACCCCAGGAAAAGGGACCTTATAGCCAACCTTCATCAACAAAAAAAAGAGGTAACTTTTTACATGTCTGAGCTTTTTAGGGCTCGAGTCCTGCCATTCAAGGGTGAGTTACATGATTTTCAAGAGTTCCATGGATCACCTGGTTTTTGTTGGATTAGGAAGAGACCCTGTTGTATGTGGTAACCCACTTCTGTGCGGTACAGGGAGCGCTTATTCCTGGGGTCCAATCTCAGGGCAATGCAGTCATCGAAGAAGCCAAATCCAGCCACCAGAGGACATCTTAAAAAAAAAAAAAACCAAGTTGCTAACTCAATTCTCTCAATCGACATGAAGAGCGTGCAGGCGCTACGCACAGCACTGTGCTTTCACGTTTTCCTTTCTGGTGCTGTTCGCTTCTCCCGCGTCTCTGCCTCTCCTAACACAGCAACAAGGCTCACCTCTCTTTGCGTTTTGTGACATGTCATAAAAGCCCAAAATGTCGGTGTGGGAAGTTGGGGTCTTTCTTTGGTGGCGAATGGAATTCTCTTTATTGAATGGGGCGGATGACTGTCATGCATGAGGAATTCTCATCCTGTGCGTTGTGTCTGTCGCTGTTCCCAAAAAGAGGGTGTGGGTGTATGAAAGCCGCCTGCCAAGTTTTCCTCTTCTAACCCTCAGTGTGGCAAGGACATGCCTCTCCTCAGCCACCATCCGTGCCTGAGCCTCAACCCAACTCTTCCATCAAATATTCTGCCTCCAGCTTTGGTCTCTTCCCACTGGCCAACAGCGTGTCTCACCCCTGCCTTTTCTCAAGGTCCTCACACATCCAGACTATTCCTCCCATCCCTTCTAAGCATGTGCACAGGACCGAACTCTTCCATCCCACAGGGCTCCACCGCAAAGGCCTCCCCAGTGGCGCCCCTCACCCTGCTTCTGGCACCATATGAGAAATGTGGACCTTTCCCCAGATGTTAGGGTCAGCTCTTATCCCCTCAGCTACAACATCAAGACCTCCTTGAGGGCTTCCTTGGTGGGCCCCTGGCCAAGGGTCCAGCACAGACAGGTTGGGTAACTTTGAGGCTCTGGGAACAGAGCACCTGCCCCAGACTAAAGGCTCAAACCTTCTCTGCTCAGCAAAGCCAGGTGTGATTTGCTCACCAAGGCCCTTGGCAAGAGGGGCAATGGGGCCTTCACAACTTGAAGGGGTGTGGTGAGGTCCATCCCGAGAGACCTGGGAGGGGACTGCAGGTCAGCTTCAAGTGGGGAGAGTGAAGAGGAGCCTTGGGGGCCACATAGGTGCCCAGGGAGGAAAACGGAGGCAGGGAGGCAGGGAGGTCTGGAGGCCCAGAGGCTGACCTTAAATGGCTTCAGAGTGTGGCTCCCCGACCCTTGCAGCTCACAATATGAGTGCTCAGTGGAGCAAAGAACACCCCAGGGAAAGAAAATGAGGATGGAGAGGGAGCCGTCTTTGGTCTCCTGCTTGCAGAAACATTCGTTTTCTAGTGTAGCTACTTCCTGCTAGTTTATTCTAAGGACACAGGATGGGCTCACCCAAGCCCTGGAAGCTACTCCCATTCCCTTCCAACGGCTGGCACCCCAGGCGGACCGCGGGCATCACAGCTTGGACTCTAGGGTCAGGCCGGCCCAAAGGTGCATCTCAGATTTCTGTTCTTGCTGGAGTTTGACCTTGGGCAAGACACGCAGCTGTCTTGAGCCTAACGAGTCTTATGTCTAAACTGGGGTAATAATGGCGCCAACCTGGTGGGTGGTGAAAAAGGCTAAATAGGATGTGTGCCCCCAGTGCTCAGGCCAGAGCCTGGCACTTAGCATTTGCTCAATAATTAGAGAAAGGCTGGTGGGAGGAGGAGAGATAGAGCACCACCCTCCCCTAAACGGAGGTGCAGAACGGCCAGGAGTGACAGGCACCGCTTGCCCCGCTCAGGACGCCCCATCCAGAGCCACCTGTGATGGTTAATATTAAGTGTCAACTGGATTGGATTGAAGGATGCAAAGTATTTTTCCCCGGGTCTGTCTGTAAAGGTGTTGCCAAAGGAGATTGACATTTGTGTCAGTGGACTGGGTGAAGCAGACCCACCTTCAGTGCGGGTGGGGACCACCTAATCAATTGCCAGCGCAGCTAGAATAAGGCAGACTTCTGCTGAGTCTTCTGGCCTCCATCTTTCTCCCATGCTGGAGGCTTCCTGCCCTCGAACGTCAGACTCGAAGTTACTCCAGCTTTCGGATTCTTGGACTTACATCAGTGATCTGCCAGGAGCTCTCAGGCCTTTGGCCACAGACCGAAGGCGGCGCTGTGGGCTTCTCTACTTTTGAGGTTCTGGGGCTCTGACTGATACACCAATGGCTTCCTTGCTCCTCAGCTTGCAGAACACCTATCGTGCGACTTTACCCTGCGATCATACGAGTCAATCCTCCCTAATAAACTCCCTTTCATATATACCTATATCCTATTAGTTGTGCCTGTCTAGAGAACCCTAATACACCACCCTCACCGCTCCTGTTCTTGACTAAGCAGCTAGAGGCCACTAGGTGTGACACTGTCTTAAATTAATCATCTGCAAAGGCCCTATTTCCACATAGGGCCACATTCATAGGTATTGGGGGTTAGGACTTACTTCTACGCTTTTTTGGGGGACACAATTCAATCCTTAGGAGGAGTTGGCTAATTCACGTCAAGTCCTGCCAGCAGCCTCTGAAGGTGCTAAGCCCCCAGCCATATCCTCTGTTGCCATTATTTTTCCAGCTATTTTACTTCTTGATGGACAAGTAGGCTTGATCTAGTAGGTCTTCACTGACAAGAGTAACGCCATGCCACTCATTCCACCGTGGAGGTTTGCAGCTGACAGTTAGCGGTGAGCCTCACGGACTTGGTGAAATCATTCTTTGATCTAAGCGGTTAACTGGGAGCTGGAGCTGACCACCTCCTTCACACTTATTGGACAGACAGGCAGACCCAGCCAAGAGGTCAAAAGTTCCAAATCTCCCCAGGTGCCTCAGGGCATGAGATTGGATTTTACTCCCATAGAATGAAATTTATTCGAAGGCTTCTTCATTTTCCATAGACCTTGCCAGGACATGCCATGCAGAAAGAGTGGTTGGAAATTCTAGTCAGGCCCCAGCTTTGCCTGTTTTGAAATTGGTCCCCCTTCTTCTCTTTGATCCCCCTCTTCCTATCTGTAGGGAAAAAATTAAAAATATTCACCATCTTCCACTCTTTTTCTCCTCTTTGAGGTTTCTGAACATGGCAGCTCTTTGGAAGCCACTAGGGAAGTAGGCGGTTGCTGTTCCATTTGTGAGTAGAGAGGGGCCTGCGTGTGGCATTTTTGGATTCAGCACTCACTGGGCTTCTCCCAATGTCCTTGATAAATAAATCATCTTTAAATGAGACAATCTTTGAATAGCTGAGCAATGACCTAAAAAATTAAGGCTATTAGGAAATGGGAAACACGTCAGTGTCTGAGTCATAGGTTCTTTTTATTTTTCATGTATGTGTTGAATCTGTGTGAAATTCCTTCCCCCACAATTATAAATAGAAACCAATGTGCTTTTCAGTTGGGCTTTTTTTTTTATGAGGTTTTTCCCACAGACAAAAGGGATTTTCACTTTCAGGAAGAAGGGTTGCCAAAGCCCAGAGGTCTGTAAGATGGACACGGACCTGGGGCCCCATGTCTCCTCTCCAGATTCAGTCTTGGCGTGCTGTCCTCTGCCGGATACCTGGGCTTTTTTTTTTTTTCTTGAGCCTCTTGCTGCTTAGAGAAAAACAGCCCAAAGTCAGAGTCAGAAGTTTCAAGTGTAGCCCCGATCGCCGTAGCTCGCTGGTGATCCCGTGGAACCCTCCTTTGCTTGTCGGTTTTCAGTTGGCTCACCTCGTACTGTTCCCCTCAACTGGCAGCTCAATCGGCCTTTGCACTCAGAGTCTGAATACTGCAAGACATGCAGAGAGGAAAAAATCTCCTCAGCTCTCAGAAGCCTGGATGGGAAGGCCACTGATGAGGGAAGAAGGACAGAGGAGGTGACTTGGCGCTGGAGGACAAGGGAGCCTCCTCCTCCGGGCACAGGGAAATGGACACAGGGACACTAGAGGTGGTCAGTACATCAGGATCTGCCCGAGAGACCCAGAATCTGGCCACACAGATCCGCAATCCCTTTTCAGCAATTTCAATATCCCAAACACCGAAAACCTAATAATAATAATCAAAAAGCTCAACTGGCGCAAAACCTGCCACCCTGAACATGCATGAGACTGTCTTTAATCTCAGTTTATCCCTCCGCTTGAATGCTGAAACCCTCCCGACAGAACTGTTCATGAAAGGCTTCTCCAAACCCTGTGGGGAAGTGATATTATGTGGGGTCTGTGAACCATGTTACCTTCTACAACCCATGAAAGTTCTGAATTATGTAGGCATCTGGCCCCAGTGGTTTCAAATAAGGGTTTAGGGACCTGAAATAATCTCAGTTAGGATTGTCACCAGTAATCAAGTGTCCCCATGCAAGGTATCAGAGTTGAAAAGTGCTAGTCTGCAGAATGAGCTGGGGATAGATTTTACTGAGTGACTACTGTGTTTTAAACTTCTAAGTGTCCTTGGTGGGGAGCAAAGTCATACCTAACCCCTGCTGCCTTCTTCCTTCAGGCACCTGCCTGCCCTTGAAGGCGTTTGAGGTGACAACCCTGCCGTGTGAAACAATGTCGCTGCAAGGAGAGAAGTGATGGCTGAGATGGGCTCCCCAAATCACCAGTCCTGCGTTCACTCTTCCTGCAGGCAATGGTAGAGTGATGGTTGCTTACAGTATTTGTGATTTGAAAGCAATGTTTAAGTGTTAGTTATTAGTAAAATACTAGGTGGAGCCTTCCAGTGCTTGCTTACTTGCATTGCCCAATCTGTTCTCCAGCTGATGTTGACTGGGCACTTCTCGGGGTATCCTGAGTGGGTACTTCAGTGTCCTACTTCTGGTGCCATCTTCAGGGCTATGCAGCAAGTGGCACTGCTTTCAGACCCGTTTTACAGATGAGGAAGCCGAGACTCAAAGATGGTCCATCACGTGCCCCGGAGTTCTCCCATAGAAAGGGAAGGGTTTGGGTCTCACCCTGGCCGTCCCTCCAGGCTCCTTCGTAGCATGGGGCAGTGCTGTAGAATAGAAGGATGCTCAAGGATGCTGTTTTGGGATTAATGTCCCAACTGAAAACCTGCAGCCCACGGCAATCTGCACTTAAAGCACTGTTGAGAAACATTAAGTTTACTCTGCCCCCGTGGCTCCCTGCGGAGAATACCTTTTAGTTTGCAATTAGTGGTAAGCGGGAAACAGCTGCCTACTTGGTATATTTTTGAGTTATGAGTAAATACAGAACACCTGTTCATTAATAAGAATCACCTGTTTAAGAGAGAATAAATAAGTGAATCAGAATCTGCTGGGGGCCTTCAGCCTGGAATGGTGTCTGCCCCTGAGACTCTCAGCTCCATAGGCTGTTGGACCCCGGGATAGACCCACTTTGCTGTTCTAGCTGGGTGTCTGCCTCTCATCAGATCTCCCTGGCCGAGCTGGTACTCAGTACAACATGACCTGATGCAGGTGGGCCGCAGACAAGGCTTCTTCCTGCTTCCCGCTTGCATCTCAGCCATACACGATCATTGAGAACACACTGGGTGCCAGCAGTGGCTGCTGAGGACAGAGTGGCAAGCAGAGGAAGAAGACACCTGTCCTCCTGCAGGTTAGAACCCGCTGCCGTGAGTCAGACGTTGAGGAAGCGGCAGAAGACATACGGGAACTAATTCCAGCCGTTGGTGGGGGCTGCGGGAGTAGTCAGTGAGACGAGTCAGCTGGCTCCTAAGGAGGCAACACCTGAGCAGAAAGACGAGGGACACATCCTGCACAGAGAGAATGGCACCGGCCAAGGCCTGCAGCAGAGGGCTGGGGCCCACAGAGTGCTCCTGTCCACTAGACCCAGACGTTGAGTCGTGTCCTGGCAGCACCTGTTGGAGGCAGCTGTGGAGGACATCATCACCCATGGGGACCCACAGCACCCACACCCATACCATCATTCCATCATGTTATGCCAGGAAAATGGAACGGGCCCTTCTAAGTAGTTCCCAAGAGAGCTGAAAATATTGGAGTTAAGACAGGGAGGCCTGGGTTTGAGTCCTTGCTCCGCCCCTATTAACTGACTTGGCTTTGAATAAAGCCCTTTTCCTCCCCTATTTTTTGAGACAGAATCTCGCTGTGTCGCCCAGGCTGGACTGGAGGGCAGTGGCACAATCTCAGCTCACTGCAACCTCTGCCTCCTGGGTTCAAGCATTTCTCCTGCCCCAGCCTCCCAAGTTAGCTGGTACTGTGGGCACGTGCCACCATGCCTGGCTAATTTTTTGTATTTTTGGTAGAGACGGGGTTTCACTGTGTTAGCCAGGATGGCCTCAATCTCCTGACCTTGTGATCCGCCCTCGTGATCCGCCCTCCTTAGCCTCCCAAAGTGGGGATTACAGGCGTGAGCCACTGCGCCTGGCCTCTTTTTTTTTTTTTTTTAAATGTTTTCTGTCCTGTAAAATGGACATCCAACACCTACCTGATAGTGTTCTTGTGAGAATTTCATGAAACAATGCAGAAGACTTACATAAGCTGCAAAGCACAGGAGGAAACGCATTCCTAACGCTGCTGCTGCTTGTTGTTGTAGATAGTGATAAAGGGTGCTTTAAAATGTGGAATGTTGACAGCAAAACTCAAATAGCTGTTTAGAACTGGGGCAGTGGGCTCAGATGGGAACATCTGAATGCTAACTACTTGTCGATCTGAATCGGGCTGCTGTTAAAAGGCGGATTTCCAGTCAATGCTTGCTGTCCCTGACTCCACACACATTTCACAGGGACTTTGGGCAAGAGGCATAAACTCTCCAGCCTTCGTTTGTTTCCCTTTGACATATGAGACGCACTTGGAGAAAGTGACTCCCTCAGGCCCATCCAGAGGGGACAGCTGCAGGTATACAATGCAGGGTTCCCCGACTATGCCCCATAGCTGTCTCCCCCGGCCCCTTGGAGACCCCTCCCTCTACCTCCGAAATGCCCAAGTTTACCTCTTTCTCCAGAGCAAACTTCAGAAGCCAACCCCTCGTCACCACTGTGGACAGGAACGTGGAGCAGCCACCTTGTTCCCAGCCGAGGGGTGGGGCACAGAACGGAAAGGACACATTGGAAGTGGGGCACCTTCCTTGGGGAAGATTTCCAAATCTCTGTAAATGGAACTCTCTTTACTGACCCTTTGCCCTTCTTCAGATGAGCTTAAAGGTTTAAACCTTTAAAAATACACGGTTTCACTTTCAGCTACGCCCAAGCTTAGAGTATGTTATTCTGGCTGGAAGACAGGGCCTCATGTGGGAGGCGTGGATCTCACAGATCTGAGCCCGGTGTTATTAATGAGTGAACTGCCCGTGAAGGCTCCCGGGTCAGAGCATCCGCCCAGAGCGGCATTGGTTCAGCTGGGATCCAGTGCAAGTTTCCAAGCCTGGAGCTGTGCGGCCCTCACTGTTTACACCCCAGTCTTACCCCAGATGACCTCTGATCAGTCTGAAATTGCAAAAGTTTACTCCTGGTCCCCACTGCCAGATCCAGGTTTGTGAGCTACAGCCTTAATGCAATTTGAGGATCTCTGTTGAAGGAAAGATTACAAATAAAAAAGTAGTTACAGAAGTGACTGTTCAGAAAGGAAACCATAACAAATGGCAGATTTTGAAAAGCTAACAAATACTGCAAATATCGCTACATCTGCAAATTAACATATTTTCACTAATTCACTGCCTGACAGACGCACACACACACACGATGTCTTGTTTTTACCGCGTGTTCTTGGATCTCCTATACGTATACGCTTGAACGTACTTCATAGGTGTCTCTCTTGCTAATCTATCCTCCCCTCTGTGGCCAGAGTGACCTTTCTGAAATGGAAACTCAACCACTTCCTCCTTGTAAGAACACAGCCTGTAGGCATCCCTGCTCCTCTCACCATGAAGCCTGAAGCTTATAACAGGGGCTCCAGACCATTACCTACCTATCCAAGGCCATCCTTACCATCCCCTAACTCACACTCAAAGAGGCAGAGCTCCTCGCCTCTCCAACCCCTCAGCTCTGCCTCAGTTTCTTTTCTCCACCACATTCACTGACTGGCTCCAGGCCAACCTTTAGCTTGCCCACTGCCTTCTCCAGGAAGCCTTCCCTGACCTGCCTATCCCACACACTTGGTTGGTAACTCTTTGTATGCACTTCCCTTGGATCCTGTACCCCCGTAAGACATGGCTTACCAAACTCTTCTGTCATTTTTCATTTTTTTTGGCCTCTCCCATGCTCTTCTCTGACGAGGCACTAGAGAAACAGATGAACAGGATACGGGCCCTGCTCTCACGGAGCTCTGGAAGTAACCTAGAGGACAGATTCATGCACAGCCAATCACAGACCTGGGAATGCCGCTACAGGGGCAAAGAACAAGCTATCGATGTTGCAGCGACCCTCCAAGGAGCCCAAGAATTTCCTGAGTTGGAGAAGAGGGTCAGGCAGGGGGATTCTAGAGGGGTGCGTGGGAGAGCAAACCTCACTCCCAGCAGAGACGGCTCGGGGCTCCTCGCAGGGAGGAATGGAGGGTGAGTGCTGCAGAGGTTGCCTGGGGCCTGGTGGAACTTGACCCAGCTGACAGTGGGCACCGTGGAAAAATGTATAGTGGGAAGTGGTGGGGCCATGTCTGCATTCTAGGAAGATGTCCTGGCAGCCTAGGAGGGTGGTCTGCAGGGGCCAGAGTGGAGGTCGGAAGGCCAGCGAGGGGACTGTCAAATGTGGCGTCCAAAGCAACGCCTCCAGCTGCCAGCGGAGAAGCCTCATTAGCGAAAAGGACTGGCTCCTGCCACTTAGACTGCAAAAAATCGACTTCAACACAAAAGAAAGTAGATTTTTTTAACTTCTGTTTTTGATTTTTCTAATTTCTGTGCCATCTCCTTGTTTCCTCTCTGGCTTCCTGGGCGTTCTTTGCATACTTGGTTTTCAATTTTAAAATGTGTATCTTTCAGTATAAGGTTAATGGCCTTGCCTCCCTGAAGCTGGTAAACCTGAGTTCAAATCCCAGCTCTGTCGTTTGCTGCCCGTTGTTCCTTCTTTGTGAAAGGGGAGGTTTCAGTCCCTCTCGGAAAGGGGCGAAAGGGGCATGTGAAGACGAGGTCACACCCAGCAGGCATTTACAAGGATGTCTAGGACAGAGGAACCGAGACAATTGTTTTTAATATCTTCTTAAAAAGGCCGATTTCAGCTTTTTAAGCAATCCAGGCAAAGATAAGGTGCTGAGTTCTATCAAGAGAACAGAGAGAGATTAATTCCAGAGATACGTCAGGGGTGAGGACGCCCTCACCTAATAGGTGACCATCGTGCCCGTGAGAAAAAATATCTTTTCCAAATGGTGCTGTCCCTTCTATTTCTCTCTAGAAGGATGACGAAGTCTTCCTCCTGGAGCTCCTGAGAGAACAGGGGGCTTAGTGGAAACACCACACACCTGGCTGGATCTTGTCAGGTGGAGACACTGAGGGCTGTTTCTTTCCAGTCCTGGAAGACTCAGAGTTCCTTCTCGGCAGCTTTGCTCGGCCTGCTTCGGAGCGGTAAGTCCGGCCCCTCCTGCCACATCTTTGCAGGCTGATTCTTATTCATCCTTCACTTCTCAGCTACAGTCTCACCTTTGCAGCAAGGCCACAGCCATCTGCTGTAGGGACCCTGGTCACTCCTTGCCACATCCTGTTTTATTCATGGCCTGAGTGGTAGTGCTCATTGTCTTTGCTTTTCTTTTTGAGATGAAGTCTTGCTCTGTAGCCCAGGCTGGAGTGCGGTGGTGTGATCTCGGCTCACTGCAACTTCCGCTTCCTGGGTCCTGGTTCAAGCAATTCTCCTGCCTCAGCCTCCCGAGTAGCTGAGATTACAGGCGTATTTTATAATCTTAGTAGAGACGAGGTTTTGTATTTTGTATTTTTAGTAGAGACGGGGTTTCACCATGTTGGCCAGGCTGGTCTTGAACTCCTGACCTTGCGATCTGCCCACCTCCACCTCCCAAAGTGCTGAGATTACAGGCGTGAGCCACCGCGCCCGGCCGGTGGTGCTCATTCTCCTGTTTACTTGTGAACTGATTCCTCTCGCCTTCCCTCCCTGGCAGATACACTGTGCACCACCGCATCTTCAGCATCCAAAACAATGCCTGCAACGCGGCAGACGCTGAGGAAACGCTGTTGGCTGGGTGAGCAGATGCCTGTGAGCTGGCTTTTTCATTTAACAATAGGAGGTTGTCATTTTTCTCAGTAGTGCATTAGGATAAGCCTACCTTTGTAACGATTGTGTGGTTTTCCATAGTAAATACTTATTACAATGTGTTGAACGCCTGGTTGTATTGTCTGGCATTTCTGAGGATAATCTTCAGATATATTTACATAGTAATTAATAGGAGATTAGGTATTAGAATTAGTATGGTTTTCTGGAAGTGTGTGATAACCCATACAAAGTTGGAATGAAGCCCCAGATTATAACAAAGCTTCCTCAGGTATGGCCTTCCTTCCGCTGTCGTGGTGATAGAGTGTGCATAGATGCTTGTTTTCCTAGAGTGCAATGTGAGCCTCCTGCTAACCATTTTCCCTGAGACTGGCTCCTGGCACCCGCATTTCACTCCTCCCAAGTTCTCTAAGTTCCACATTCCTGATGGTTGCACCTCTCCATGGATGAGGCTGTGCTTGGGGAAATTAGGGGATGGCCAAGAGTCAGTGAGAAAAGATAAATGTTGCAAACTCCTACTCAGCCCACAGTAACCCTCATCCAGTCTGCACACAGCGGCAGCCTTTGGGTGCTGGTGACCCAGGGGTCCCATCAGCGCCTTCATCTCAACCTCCCCATTCAGCCATCCACCCCCAGCTTTGCTGTCTTGAAATCCACAGAGCTGAGAGCAACCTGTGGTCTCAGGGTGTCTCCAATCAGGGAAGACAGAGTCGAAAAGACTTCTGTCCCCCATACAAGTTTCTCTTTGTTACCCCCACAGGTAAGTGTTTATTTATAAAAATAAAAAGAACTCATGCAGTAGGGGAGAATTGAAAATGTAAATGAACATATTGATAACCAATTAGATCCTTGAAATACACGCTGTGTCTTATTTACCCACATTTAATCTGGCTCAAAGGAAACTGTTTCCAAACTTCTATGTCACAATTCCCGATGGTGTTGTGTGTTCCATCTGTGCTATTATCCTCCCCTAATATTCTTTAAATTGACTCATTTTCTGACTTTATCTTATTTTAAAAGAACAAGTTTACAGCATAGACCTCCATGAAAATAGTTATTTCTCATCGCCGTCAGAAGCTACTATAAAAAGAAAGGCAAGAAACCGTGGCACCATTGTCAAAGTCTTCCTAGACGCGGTGGCTTGCCCGAGGCTTGGAGTCCGAGCCTGCTCTAGCTTGCTAAGGGAGGTGTGGGCAGAGTGCTTGGGGCTCTCTCCTGGACGTCATCAGGGTAATTAGAGAACTTCCCCTGTGATTTTCAGTACTGCCGAATGTTTCACCTGAAGTCATTGAGCAGGTGAGATGAGTCCCACACTGAGTGCTCTGGCTGGAACTTCCCAGTGTTGGACCTGGGTGGGCTAGTGGGCCCTCTGTGGCTCCCTGTGGTTACAGAGGGATGAGAGGATCCTCTCACCTCCACATCCGCACCCCCTCCACTGTGTGTTCACAGCCAGATTCTCCGCGTTCCACATTCCTCATGGGTGCACCTCTCCAAGGATGAGGCTGGGCTAGGGGAAACCAGGAGATGACCAAGAGTCAGTGAGAAAAGATGAGTGTTGTAAACGCCTGCTCAGCCCACAGTAACCCTTGTCATCAGCCACCCCCTCTCCATCTGCTTGGGAGCTGCCTGTCCGCCACTCCTCCTGCACCAATTATCTGCTTATTAAAAAAAAAAAAGACAGTTTTGAATTCTAGAGTAAGGTATGCTGGATGAGCCCTGTGACTTGTTGGTCACTGCCCCTGCCTGCCTTTGGAGTATGCCCTATAACAGAGCTTCATTTCATTTACTCTGATACAGAGAAAGAGATCACATCCCAGAGTTGCTGTGAGCTTCAAATGAGACAAGATATGTAGAAGTGCCAGGCAAATAACAATCAATTCTACAACTCTAGGTGGATGGCAGAGGCACAGGCCGGGGGAGGGAGGAGCTTGGTCGGGGTGGAGGGTGGATGGCTTTCTTTTCGGTTTTTTTGAGAGGTCTTGTGTCCGATGAAAACGTTGCTCCTGTCAGTCAAGGGCAAAGTTGTTTAATTTCTGCTTCTGTAGATAAATATTTTAAGGTTTCTCGTGGTGGGGTTTGTTTCAGAAAGAGGCTTTCCCTCCTTATTTTTTTCCATTGAAGACGCAGAAAGAATCATCAGACCAGCAAGCAGAACAGCTTGCTCTCCCAGAGCATGGGAGCAGAAACCCTGAGTGGCAATTGCAGGCCTGCTCCCAGGCTGGACCAGACGGGGGCTTGTGGGCCAGCAGGTGCGGCTCATCCGTGTGGCTTTGTGGCTAGGCAGGACAAGCTGTTATAAGAATCTAGGGTGCCAGTCTTCTCAAGAGCAAATGTGGGTTCCTCGCTTCGTGCACTTGAGGCAAATGCAGTGGGTCAAGGTGTCCGAGCAGCTTTCTGAGGGCGAGACTGTCCCACCCTAGGACCTCCCTCCTGCCCACAGCAGCATCTCGGCTCTCCTGAGAGTGAGGGAGGGGTAGGTGGAGCCAGGGAGACCAGACAGGAGCCAGCCAGGGAGCCGGGGAACATGGAAGGCTGAGAAGAGCTGAGGAGGAAGGCACCGTCTTTGAGCCGGGCTCTCTGCTCCCCATACTTGTTGATGGGAGAACCCACCATGTCGCAAGGACAGTGAAGGAAATGGTCTGTCCAGACACATGTCTAAGACCCAGCTCTGAAAATCCCCACCGGAATGTGTGCCACATGGAGGATGCCCTGATACCACATTCATCTGAGCCCTGCCGGGCCGCTGGGCGTCAGCTGGGAATGGGCTGGAGTTGGACTGAACCTGCTGCACGCTTCTAGTGGGGAACGCGGTGTGTGGTGGTGGGTGGTGGTTTTGTTGGTTTGTTTTGAAGCTTCTTGAGGCTTGGTTTTGTCATCCACAGAACAGACTTCCTGTCTTGAGCATCTGCCATGTCTAGGCTTTCCAGCAGCAGGTAAACAGCATCTCCCTTTGCCTCTTGCTCCCAAAGTGAGTTTCCAAGCGTCCTTTGCAGGAAGGCGGGAACATGTCATGCCCTGGTTCAGGAGGAGGCAACATGGGTGCAGGCTGGGGCACAGGTGGTGCTGGAGGGATCTGGCTCTGTGGGTTCCGTCACGACTGCCGCGGCCCATCATAGCGCTGTGATGACCCCTCCCAGAGGCCTTAGCCATGACATCTTTACTGGAGCGCACTCCAGTGGGATCTAGGCATTGCTCCTGGTTTCCACACATCCCGGAGACCGTGTAAGAGGAGAGCCTAAGTAAATTCCCTTTTCTGCGTCAGCTTGCTAGAGTGGGTTCTGTTATTGCAACTACAAATCCTGACTCCTACACCATCTCACAGGGTGGTTCCAAAGAAGAATCATGGTTGTGAGTTGCTCAGCACACTCTGCACACAGTAGGCACCCCGTATATAATTGTTGAATGAATAGAAGAATGAATTCGTGGAAAGACAGTGTGGGGCAAGGTGTCCTGCACCTGGGAACTACTCACTATGTGTTATTAAGACTGACCATGACTATTATAAAATAATTATGATGCAGCCTTGAAAATAGCCAGCAGCCTGCATGCATCTGGGCAGCCAAAGAAAATATGAGTCACCGCTACAACCATCAGGGTTATTGCCAGCGTCCAGGCCCAGGTAGCATTTCTCTGTGGCTTTGAGGTTAAAGCGACTAACTGTGTGGAGAAGTGATATGTCTCAGACCGGAGGCTTTAACTCCGGGGTGCAATTTACTACGACTTCTTTCGTCTCTGCCATGGAGGCTGGTAATGTCTGAATGCTGGTGGAGTCTGAGCTCCTGGCAGAAGAACGGTAGAAAAACAAGATCAAGGTCACACAAAAGAGGGTTGTGTGTTCTTGTGGCAAACCTAATCTAAAGTAAATCGTCAAATCAGGTGGAGCGAGGCGCTTCAAACTCTGTCCAGAAATCGACTTTATTTTTCTCTTCTCTCTGTGGGTTTTGAATCAGAATCTGTTTCCAGTTCATGTTGAGTTAAATGTTTTTATTCTCTTTGGTTTAATGACCCAGAGCAGAAAGGCATGATGAGGGCGTCTCTGATCACAATTGAATCTAGTCTGTGAAAATGCTCTTGACTGGACTCTGCTGGTCTTCATCATAAAGCCCGTGGGAAGCTATCAGTATCAATATTCTGCCTTGTTCAAAAAATCTCCTAAGAAAGGTCCTGATTTGGCCATCTGTGACGGCTTGCGTGAAACTCTGTGCGGCATCAAGTAGGGCCTGCATTCCTTCTTGTTATTTTTGGTGTGGGTGAACGAGGTTTGTTCGTGAGAATCTATTGAAAACAGGCAGTGCAGATAAATGAATGGCTATCTCTGGTGTACACTTTGGGTATATTCCAGATGTGTCAACTTGTAAACAAAGGAGATGTCTGCTCCATGCTGGGGACCGTGTGGGCAGCTGAGTGACTGTTGATGGGTGGAGGTTTATACAGCAGTGTCCCACAAGCCCTGGGTGCTGCCTGTGGCCGCCACTCCTCTCTGACAAGGTTCCAATGGGAATGGTAGAATTTGAGTTCTGCATCACAGATTGTTTGTTCACTTCATGCCCTTGGAGGCTTGGTGACTGGTCTATGAATAGATGATTAGTACTTTGACCTTATGCATTAATTGACTGCCCCTAAAGATCTGGAAAATTGGGCCAGGGACAGTGGCTCACACCTGTAATCCCAGCCCTTTGGGAGGCCGAGGCAGGTGGATCACCTGAGGTTGGGAGTTTGAGACCAGCCTGACCAACATGGAGAAACTTCATCCCTACTAAAAACACAAAATTAGCCGGGCGTGGTGGCGATGCCTATAATCCCACTACTCGGGAGGCTGAGGCAGCAGAATCACTTGAACCTGGGAGGTGGAGGTTGTGGTAAGTGGAAATCACACCATTGCACTCCACCCTGGGCAACAAGAGCAAAATTCCTTCTAAAAAAAAATAAATAAAAATAAATAAATCTAGAAAAATGGATTTCAGTCTAATTCAGGAAAATGTTCAGGAATTTTCCAAAAAGACGAGCCATATGGTCAAATGTGGTGACTGTCTTCACAGTGCCTGTGGGTGGCTCTTTGATGCCAAGAAGTCGGTCACAGATAAAGATCTTGGCTGTTGAAGGTGAAGAATGTGCACTGCCCCTTGGAGACCACATCATCACCCCCGGAGCCCCAGTCTCTAGATCGGGTTGTGCCTGGTAGCCTGCTCCACCCATGACCCTTCTCACCTCAGAAAATGGCATCTCCACGGAACCAAAAGCTTGAAGTTGCCCCAAGTCTTCTGTTTGGGTCACACCCCTTCCCCATCCATCAGAAAATGCTGCCAGTTCTACCATGAGAATCTAACTGGGATCCACCCTTCCCATCAATTCCAGCTACATCCTAGACAGGCCCCCATAGTTCAGTCTCCTTCTCACTGGTGCCTGGGCCCTCCTGAACCTCCTCTGCCCTGTCCATTCTCACATGGGAGCAAGAGATGCTCTTTTTTTTTTTTTTTTTGAGACAGAGTCTCATTCTGTCGCCAGGTGCCAGGCTGGAGTGCAGTGGCGCAGTCTCGGCTCACTGCAACCTCCACCTCCCAGGTTCAAGCAATTCTCCTGCCTCAGCCTCCTGCGTAGCTGGGACTACAGGTGCACGCCACCACGCCCGGCTAATTTTTGTATTTTTAGTAGAGACAGGGTTTCACCATGTTGGCCAGGATAGTCTTGATCTCTTGACCTTGTGATCCGCCCGCCTCAGCCTCCCAAAGTGCTGGGATTGCAGGCTTGAGCCACCGCGCCCAGCCGAGATGCTCTTAAAATATACTCAGGTCTGGTTCCTCCTCCACTCAAAATCCCACAACGAGTCAAAGCCAAATTCCCACCATGTCTCCAAGGATGGTTCTCAAATGCTTCCCCCAGGGGACATTTGGCAGTGTCTAGAGGCAGTTTTGGTTGTCACAAACAGGGAGGAGGGGATGCTACTGGATCTGGGGGTAGAGGCCAGCGACGCTGCTCAACATCCTACAATACACAAAGCCCCGCCACAGAAAAGCAGCTGGCCTAAGATGCCAACCGTGTCAAAGTTGAGGAGCCTGGACACAGAAACTGTCATTTGCCGTCAGCCTGGAATAGGGAATAGGGTAGGGCCTTGTGTAATCTAACAGAAAGTGGCCAAAGGTATTTGTTCTTATTTTTGCCATCTTTATTGCATATAGGAGGGGCCAGGAAAGATGATTGCTTTTAGTTAGGAATGCATTGAGCTGCAACTAAAAAATCCTCAACTGTGACTTGAACAAATTGAGTATCAGAGCTCTTTTTTTTAATACTTTTCCACCATATAAATGTTTGGAGCTACTTCAGGGCCATTATGCTCACCTAAAAGTGTCATCATAGATCCATGTCCTTGGGACTTCCTGCCCTGCCATCCTTGACAATTGACCCTCATGGTCCTTGTTCCTGGATGGCTTCCACGATCCAGGCATGAGGAGGGGAAGAGGGTAAGAGCATAGACCAAGCATGCCTTTCTCTTTTTAAAATGTGTTTCCAAAATCTCTACTCAGTTGCTTCCACGAATGAGACTCTCTGGAAAATACAGATTTCAGTTTTGCCATCCTAAATAAAAACCCCTTAGTAAAAATATCAGGAGGGAACCATCAGCATTTGAGATGCTTCACAATCACTGACTAGGGCCATAAGAGCACTTTATGGGCTTCTGGTTAAGATGAACTTGTTCTTTCTTGAGGTCCTCTGACTCTGTCTATGGAACCATTCTCCTCCTGGTCAGCTTGCTCCCAAAACTCAGCATCATATGGTCAGTGCTTAGTAATAAAAAATACATCTTTTTCCTGAAGGAAATACTTCATCACAGAAGTCCAAGTTTATGTCTATAACCAGAAATATCATTTCACCTAGCAATCCCATTACTGGGTATATACCCAAAGGATTAGAAATCATTCTATAAAGACACATGCACACATGTAGATTGCAGCACTGTTCACAATAGCAAAGACTTGGAACCAACCCAAATGCCCATCAATGATAGACTGGATAAAGAAAATGTGGCACATATACACTGTGGAATACTATGCAGCCATAAAAAAGGATGAGTTCTTGTCATTTGCAGGGACATGGATGAAGCTGAAAACCATCATTCTCAGCAAAGTAACACAGGAACAGAAAACCAAACCCCACATGTTCTCACTCATAAGTGGGAGTTTAACAGTGAGAACACATGGAAACAAGGAGGGGAACATCACACATCAGGGCCTGTCGTGAGGTGGGGGGCTGGGGGGGGGACAGCATTAGGAGAAATACCTCATGTAGATGACAGGTTGATGGGTGCAGCAAACCACCATGGCATGTGTATACCCATGTAACAAACCTGCACGTTCTGCACATGTACCCCACAACTTAAAGTGTGTGTGTATATATATATATATATATATACACACTTTATTTTATATATATGTGTGTGTATATATATGTGTGTGTATATATATGTGTGTATATATGTATATGTGTATATATGTATATGTGTATATATGTATATATATGTGTGTGTGTATATATATGTATATGTGTGTGTGTGTGTGTGTGTATATATATATATATATATACACACACAAAGTGCAAGGTTACATCAGACCTTCAAGGTCACCCACATTTCCTAGGTAACATCTTGGATCAGCATTTACCTAAAATATCTCCAGTAATGGGGACTCACCAACCTAAAAGATACCCCCAACGTCAGGGGAATGTCTGTTTCTTCATATCCAACGAGAATTTTCAAACCTCGAATTCCACTCACTGCCTCCAGTTCTATCCTTGAGGAGATCTAATCTTCCCAGGTTACAGAAGCCCCGAGGTGGTTCATGGCCTGGGAGGGATGCCATCTACATTTTGCATTTGAGGATACTGGGGTGCTGACTGTGAGCTTCAGATGCAGACTTCATGGTAATTCAGTGTTTTCTCCACTAAAATAGAGGACAAGAGCAGAGCACACCCTACCCTTCTCTAGACTTTCACACTATAGCAGAGCAGGGTCTGGGAGCAACCTTGCAGCCCACACCTGTACTGTACCCTGCTGTGGTCTGGCATGAGGCTGGGTCCAGGGCTAGATTTATGAAAACGCAGGTTCTGACTTGGTAAGATACCCAGCCTTGTTGGGGAGGCTGATGGGTGTGGCAGGTGAGCTGGGTGCTTTGAGAACATGAAGGAAGTGGATGTAATCTGCCTGGGGGCATCACAGAGGACTTCCTGGAGTCAGTGACGTGGTTTGTGTCCACAACCTCCCTTTACTAAGGATATGATGACACCCTGTGCTTCCAGCCAGGGGCTCAACTCTTTCGACTCCTACTGGGGTATCCTTGCACACAGTCTTCCCAGAGGTGGTAGGAAGAAGGTGGCCTGAAATAACACCCTTATAGCTGAGAAATGTTCTAAATCTACACAGCTGTGATGTTTGCACAACTCTGGCAATATGCTAAAAACCATAGCATTGGCCAGGCATGGTGGCTCACACCTGTAACCCTAGCACTTTGGGAGGTCAAGGTGGGTGAATCACCTGAGGTCAGGAGTTCAAGACCAGCCTGGCCAACATGGTAAAACCCTGTTTCTACGAAAAAAATATAAAAATTAGCTGGGCATGGTGGCAGGCACCTATAGTCCCAGCTACCCGGGAGGCTGAAGCAGGGAGAATTGCTTGAACCCAGGAGGCTGAAGTTGCAGTGAGCCAAGATTGCACCACTGCACTCCAGCCTGGGCAACACAGCCAGACTCCATCTCAGGAAAAAAGAAAAAAAAACCATGGCATTGTGCTTTTTAAATGGGAGTAGGTTACGGTGTGTGAATGTGTTTTTAAAATTTTGCCTTGAGATTTTATTTATTTATTTATTTTTATTTATTTATTTAGAGATAGAGTCATGCTCTGTTGCCCTGGCTGGAGCACAGTGGCATGATCTTGGCTCACTGCAGCCTTGATCTCCTAGACTCAATTGATCCTCCCATCTCA
The DNA here is from genome assembly GCA_963573385.1 of Cacajao melanocephalus. Classification (NCBI taxonomy): domain Eukaryota; kingdom Metazoa; phylum Chordata; class Mammalia; order Primates; family Pitheciidae; genus Cacajao; species Cacajao melanocephalus. The sequence goes on along the minus strand of CAUYLG010051427.1, from coordinate 122,042 downwards.
GCTTCCCGAGTAGCTGGGACTACAGGTGGACACTACCACACCCAGCTAAGTTTTGTATTTTTAAAAGAGATGGAGTTTCACTATGTTACCCAGGCTGGTCTTGAACTCCTGGGCTAAAGCAATCCTTTGGTCTCCATCTTCCAAAATGCTGGGATTACAGGCATGAGCCACCGCACCTGGCCAAGATTTTATTCTCTAACCCACACCTGGTTAACTCACAAAACCCAGCCATGTTCATTCTGCCCATTGGCGGTCTCTCTGGGAGTGGGCATCTCAAGCCCCTGCAGTGGTGCCCCTCACTCAGATTTCTGTTCATCTCTTTCCCATCAATTAGCAACTTGGCCATCACCCCACCCCCCCACCCACAAGAACCCCTGTACCTCTCTGATAGCCTCACAGGTGATTTGGGGGCCATGCTGGGGACATTTGGACAGCAGTCCATTCTCTTTTCTGCTCCAAGTGTGGTCCTGGACCAGCAGTGCCAGCATCCCCAGAGGGTGTTAAAAATGTGGAACCCCAGGCCCCACCCTTGATAGGCTGAATCATAATCTTCACTTTAACTAGTGGTTGGAATGATCTTTTCATGTACATGAAAGCTGGAGAAGCCTTGGTCCAGGGAGCCACTTCTCAAACCAGGCTGCACACGGGGGACCTTTAAGGAACAGACGTGGGACTCCTACCTCCAGAGACTCCAGGGATTTCCTTGCTTTGCGGGCAGCCCCTGTGTGGCAAAGTGGCAACAGTCCCCAGGTGAGGTTGAGAAGCCCCGATCTGGTGCACATAGAAATTTTGCTTTACGTGGTTATTTTGTCTAAAGCCAAAGTGGTTCATTAATCCTCATATTGTCTCCACCCGTCAAAACTCAGCCTGACAAATCCCTGCAGTAGGTCTCCCCCGCACAACACTGGCTCACTCATGTCATTTCATCTTCACCCAGCAATCTCTGCCTGCCATTGTTAAACTTGGCCCCGGCCACACCAGGGTTCATGGAGATTGTCCAAATACTGAACTTCAAACAAACAAAAAGAAAATAACACTTGCGAATCCTTTGTGATAAGCTGCCTTTATCAGCCCCCTTTGCTCTCCGCTGGCACAGCTGGTCAGATGGCTCTGGGTGACATGTCGTATGTAAACACCACCTGTTTGTGCAGGATGACACCGGGCTGGTCCTGCTACTGGTGTTATCACGAGGAAGCACTAGGCTGGGTGTGTGAGTATTTGGACGAGGCTCCAGGAGTGTGATAACAGTGCGTTGGACCTGCCCCAGGGGTTGCTGAATCACAGCCTCGGGGCTTTGTGGAGACCTGCTGGGTTGTTGCTTCCTGGAAGGTAGATTGCTGAGAAAGGGACTTTCACTTCTTCCTGCCTCGGTGGCTCCCTTTCCAGTGTCTAGACTTTGCGTTCACAATGGCAAGCGCCTTCCGGATTCCATTCTCTATTTGCTGCCAGTTTCCGAAGCTGCATATCTAAATTGGGATTTCCTGGATTCCCAGAGTCTTGGGTTGGAAGGGGCCCTTTTTGGGCGAGTGGTCAGAATGCACTGTCTGAAACCAAGCTGTCCCCTCTCCCTGCCGCGTCTGAGCCTTATATGCTGGGACGTGTGTCTGACAACAGAAAGGTTGCTTCTCTTTTCCAGGTTCCCCTTAGGAGTGATTTTGTGCAATGGTGGCAGCAGCCTTTGCCATCATTCTCTGGGTTTTGCTCTACAAACGTGGTGTGCACATTCTCTGAGATGGTGGAGAGTCTAGAGCTCTTTCTCCTCGTGCCTTAAGATACATTTGAGTCCCCTGGGATCTCATTAAAATGCAAATTATGGTTCTCTGTGTCTGGGGTGGGCCTGGGATTCCGATTTCTGATAAATTCCAGGTGATGCTGCTCCTTCTGCTGTGGGGATGACACCTTAGTCGGGAGGGAAATCCCAGACTTCATTTTCTTGATGCTGAAATCAAAGAGAGAGGAGTCAATGTGTCCCTTCCCCACCTCTCATTCTTTGAAGACTCCAGGTTCGTGTTTGGGCTCCAGCTAAGGACGGATGGGCTGTGAAAGGGTTACAATGATGGTCCCCTAGGTTGGTGACTGTCAGGGAGCCACAGCTGCAGGGATTCCCAGCTTTGTGCAGTCCCCTCTCCTTGAATCCAGCTGAGATTGTGACTCACTTTAATAAGAGGGCTGGCAGGGGGCTGTGGCCATTCCAAGCCTCTATTTTAAGAGGTCCTAGAAGCTTCTGCTTTTGCACTGTAGAGACCTCTGAGCTGCCATATAAGAAGTCTGGCCACCTGCTGGAGAGACCACATGGAAGGAACCACATGGAATGGCCACATGGAAAATGGGTAGCACTGAGGAGACCTAGACAGACAGCCCTGCTACCGCAGTTGCACACAGCCCATCAACCCACCAGTTGAATGTAGCCACACAAACAACCACCTGCAAAAGAGCAGAAGAATCACCATGCTGAGCCCAGGCTGGGCTGCAGAATCCTGTGCAAATAAGACAGTGGCTGTTTTCAACCACTGACCCTCAAGGTGGTTTGTTACACAGTGATAGATCACTGGAACTGTGACTATATGATTTATCATTCAAAAGGATATTTTGATAGTGAAAAGTGGTACTATTAATCATTACCGCAGAGCAACAACATACCACAGGATGATCCCAGGAAAGATAGAACATGTGGTTGGTCAGCCTCATGATGAAGAGCTCTGTGACCAATCAATAAACATCTCCCTATGGGTGGGGTATACTTCCCACTGCATGTGATAGGAACCAAGCTCTCATTGGCTTAAAGAGACCACCTGTGGACTCAGAATTAGAAAGCCCGGGAGCAGTCTCACTGGGGCAAGTCACCATCCCCAGGTTACCGCATCATCAGGGCTCAGTCCCTCTCCATTTCTGCCTTTCTTTCCATTGGTTTACTTTTTATTCCCAGCACTCTCTTGATGCAACAAGGTGATCCCCTAGCAACTTCAAGCTTGCATTAAATTCCAGTCTAACCAGAGACCTGGGCCTGGGTCTTGTGGTATTGACAGCCAGTGCTGGTTGCACACCATGAGCCAGTCCCTGCAGGAGGAGTAAGTGAGGCTCTGATTGGTATGTGAATTGCAAGGATACCTCAGATCCAGGGGTGGGTCAGCCCCATCCTTCCATGTAGGACAGGGTGGGTGATCACTCAGGAGAGCTTGGGCCTGTTTGAGACCTGGGGATTGGAGGGTGCGTAGGCACAGAGAGCAGTTTTTCAGTGTGTGTGGTTTCCCAAGTTCTGCACTCCATGGGGTGGCTGCTTTTCATGAGGTATAAACTATTCCTACAAAGCCCCTATTAAAACCAAGCTGCAGTCCTGGGTGTAGCCAGAGGCCCATGGCAGTGCTAGGGAAGGTCTCACTGGGTTCCCACGTTCTCTGTGTCTGGCTTCCAAGCAGTTCACAAGTGCAGCTGCTGAGAAGAGAGGTTGTCCATGCTGGGGTTTCACCAACTTGTACACAAAAGCCTCAGAGGTGAGTGAGGAATCTCCGGTTAAAAGCTCTGTCCTGAGACTTTCTAGAGCAAACTGATCCCAGCCCCTCTCTGAACCCAAACCAGAGAGAAGAAAGATGGCTCCATCTGTGAGCTCCTGCCCAACATGCGGGATGAGCCTAAATGTTCACCGTGGGGAGGTGAACAAGGACAAATGACTCGGAGCCGGAGCTGGACAGGAGCCTGACATTCCACCAGCCCTGCTAGGCACTGGAAGAGGGAATCATCAACAGGAGAGTTTTCACTTCCTCATTTTGCTGTTTGTGAGCAGGACAGTGGGTATCTAGCTGCCCGGAGCTTTCTCCCCAGGCCCTGGGCTCCAGCCACACTGGCTTCCCATAGTCCACAAAGGAGCCATGCTTGTTTCTGGGGACTTTCTCTCCCTTTCCCTTGGCTAGGAAAGCCCTAAAGGTCCACTTCGACTGACTCTCTCCCAGCTGCCCCTGGTCTTAGCTTGCAGTTTCAGTGATCTGTCGCTGCATGGCTGGATGGCTTATCTTAGTGGCTTAAAGCAGTGTTCATTATTACATCTTGCAGTTGTGAAGGTTGACTGGGCTCAGTTGGGCGGCTGTTCTAAATGTAGTCAGAGGATGGCTAGAGCTGCCTGTCCTGAAGGCTCAGCCACACTGGACATCTAGGAGGCTCAGTTATATGGCTAGGGACAGTCAGCTGGGGCTGTGCAAAGAAACACTTATGTTTCTCTTCTTCCAGGAAGCCCTCCCTGTCACCCCGCCAGGACCCTCCCCTATCTTGTTCATAGAAACATTTAGTAATATCTTTGAAATCAGCATTTCTTAGCCTTGGCTGCATGACAGTATTGTCTGGGAAACTTTCGACAAATATCCACACCTGGACCCTGCCTCCTGAGATTCTAGCTTCATTGGGCTGTGGTGGGGTCAAGGTGACTTTCGGAAGCTTCCTAGGCAATTCTGTGCACAGCCAGGGATGAAAACAAATGGTTGAATGAATTTACAAGTGATTCATTGAAATGGAGTATCCTGGCTAAACACTACAAGCACAGCAATTTAGAAAACAAACATTTAGAAACTAAATACTGATAGGGCAGCCAAGTGGGAAAAGAACAGGAAGACATAAGTAGTATAAGAAAATAAAAATATGAAAGATGATCACAATGGGAGTTTTTTGGTCAAATGAGACACGATGAAAAATGAAAAAACTATGGTGGAGCCTCAGCTTCTGAACAGGGTTAAAAGTAAAGAGGGGAAATGTTCCCTCCGAAACAGGGCCCTTGGAGGGTTCCCCTTTTTCCTTAATAGTATCACTTAAAGTTCATAATAGACACAGAAAACTCTGTGTTCAACAAATACATTTTTTCTGTCTACTAAAGTAGTAAACAACTTAAAAATATGTCAAGGTGCTTCACAATATTTTCTTTAGAATTGGCCATCTAAAACATTTCTGTATGAGAGATGTAGTGTGTACAGACACAAACACGTGCACACAGAGTCTATTAGGGTAGGAGACTTCATCCAGACAGAAATCTCTCATAGCTTGCCACAGGGCTCTGCACTTAGCCCTTGCTATTCACTCTTTCTATAAAAACTTGGCTGAGGCCAGGCGCACTGGTTCATGCCTATAATCCCAACACTTTGGGAGGCCGAGGTGGGCAGATCACAAGGTCAGGAGTTCGAGACCAGCCTGGCCAACATGGTGAAAGCCTGTCTCTGCTGAAAATACAAAGATTAGCTGGGTGTGGTGGCACATACCTGTAGTCCCAGCTACTCGGGAGGCTGAGGCAGGAAAATTGCTTGAACTCAGGAGGTGGAAGTTGCAGTGAACCGAGATCGCACCACGGCACTCCAGTCTGGGCTACAGAGCGAGATTTCATCTCAGAAAACAAAACAAAATAACAACATCAACAACAGCAGCAAGAAAACGTGGCTGAAGACAGACTATTGTATCAAACTGTAAGATTCACAAAACTCAGAAGAAAATCTCATGAAATGGGTGAGAATGGTAATGATTCAACAGATGGTAGACAGTTGGACTCAATGCATCTATAAAAGTTCACGACTTATGACCTGGCATTTAGGAGGCGCTTAATAAATGTTTATCAAATAAAGAATTTCAGTAAGTTGAAATGAAGGGCTCAGAGTTCCACAGAGACAAATGTACAGTCCCTCATTGACATCTGAAATCCGATTGCACTAGCACAGAATGCAGATGACGTGTGTTGAAATCAGTGCTATCCCATGGACTCAACCTCTAAGTCCATCCTTCCAGACAACTCAGAAAGTAAAGCCAATTCCAGGCTGCACTCACCCTGACCACGCTCAGTGGGATAGCCCCCTCCAGCCACCCCTTGTCTGATGCCAGTTTATCCTGGGAACACTTGCATGGGAAGGTAGCAAAAGAATCCAGGCAAAGCACAGGAATCCTGAGTCTCCCCACTTTGTTCCCTTTGCAATTTTCATCAAGAGTCGGCTGGGGGAGAAATGGGGCTGTGGTGGAAATGAAGTTTTAAATCAGAGTTTTCCAGCCTTTCCAAGTATGACGTCAGAAAAAGATGTCATGGACTCTTCAAGATAGTAATCCTGATGATTTAAGGCCTGATTATCTGATTTAATATGTGTGTATTGAGAAAATGCACACTGACAAAAACGCCTTCTGTGAATTCCATAACGCTTTTCAATTAAGTTTACTAAACCAGTAATGGGAACAGCACATACTGTTAAAAATAATAGTCCAATTCATATGTACAAGACCCTATTTTCTCTAGGGATGCTTTTGCTATTAGGTAAGAAAATGTCTGTTTTTTAAAAATGATGACTATTTAAGTGTTTAGGAAAGAAATGATGTGAAATCTGGGAAGCATGGCAAAGTATTGAAAACTTGAATGTAGTTAGTAGGTTTATGAAAGCTCATTAGACTATTTGCCTACTTAAGTGTTTGGAAATTTTTATAATAGACGATTTAAATGAATATAATACCTGGCCCACACATTCAGACTTCCTTAAAATGATTTTTTTTCCCCTCTCGATAGTGACATTTGTAGCCACAGACTGGAACCAATCGTTTTAGATTACTGGCAAGTGCCTGTCATTTAGGTTTTTCAAAAAATCTCATCGCTCAGGATGGAAGAGGGTGATGATTTGTATTTGCCTTTGCTCACAAACCTGGCTTTTTCCATTCCATTCTGCACAGATAATGTCAATAGCCAATCCATAAGTATGAATTGATCCTCTGTCATGTGTTAGGCTCTGGAATGGCTGTAACAAAACCAAAGACACATGGACCTTCCTCCCCAGGAAGCTCACGGTCATGTCGGAGAGATGGGTGCTACACAAATCGTATTGGATGATTGATAAAATGATTGTAAGAGGCTGGGCATGGTGGCTCACTCCTCTAATCTCAGCACTTTGGGAGGCCAAGGTGAGTGGATCATGAGCTCAAGAGTTCGAGACCAGCCTGGCCCAGATGGTGAAACCCTTTCTCTACTAACAAATACAAAAATTAGCTACGTGCGGTGGCGGGTGCCTGTAAACCCAACGGCTCGGGAGGCAGAGGTTGCAGTGGAAGGCTGCAGTGAGCCCAGATCATGCCAATGCACTCTAGCCTGGGTGACATAAAAAGATTCCATCTCAAAAAAAATAAATAAATAAAAATGATTGCAAGAATGCAGTGTTAGGAAGCCAGGGTGAGGGGCAGGTGTTTGAGGCCACATAACAGGGAGGCTGCATCCTGAGGCAGGGAGACTTCCTGAAAGAAATGAGACCTGAGTTTATCAAGCCCAGAGAACAGTTCCAGGGGCTTTCCTGACATCCAGAGAGCCCGGCCCGCAGCTCCTGCTGTGTGTGCCTCCAGGGTCTGGGGCGAGGGGCTCTCCGCTTAGCGACTTAATGAGGTCGTGAAGGAGCAACAGGAATGTCTGCCCGCTGCCTTCCAGCCTCCTTGTCAACAGCTGGCCTTTGAGCGTCTGATCTTTGGTGTGTTTGATATGAAGTGGGAAAGCAAAAATAATCACCTGCCAGTGAGTCCCTCTTCCTAACAGATACAGAGTGATCGGGTTTCTAGAGGCGTGGGCAGAGGAGTTGCCGCTCCCGCCCGCCTTAACCCCGGGGGAAGCCCCGTCTCTGCACAGAGCATCCATCTCCCTGACTCCCGGGATGGCCCGCACTCAGCAGCAGCTCATATTTCCTGGGCTTTCGCGTGGGAGATGAACGCGAGGAGCCACAGGCACCAAAAGACAGCGGCGAGCAGGTCATGTGGCCCGGGGCCCTGCCCACCCTGGGGTAGTAGGGAGTCGGCCCAGGAGACAGCGTTTCTGAGGATTTTCCAGGTGCCAGGCACCAGGCGAAATACTCTGTCATGTTGGACTCACTCCTTCAGGATCTTGGATTTGCAGATTTCTCACGTTCAAACTTAAACTCTTGACACCCTGCCCCACCTCACACCACACCACCCACCATCTATGCCTGTTCTTCCTGCATTCTTGCCAAGCTGCTCAGGTCAACCCCGGGGATACGTCAATGGATCACTCTGCCCTCCTGCCCACACCCAATCCATTAGCAAATCCTGCTGGCTTCACCTTAATCCTGCATCCCTCCCACCTCTGCTGCTACTGCCCTAGACCACCCTAGTCCACCTACCACCTGGGCAACTGCCATCGGCTCCCACCCTGGCCCCCTGTAGACTGCTTTCAGCCCAGCAGTTGGAGATCCGTGAGTCCTCGGTCAGATGGTAGCTCTGTGCTCATGCCCCCGCGCCACCGGAATCACAGGGGCTGGCTTACACTGACCCTGCAGCCACCTGGGTCCCCGCCCCACCTCCGTAGTCATACGGCTATGTTACTTACTCATGTATTTATTATTCATTTTCTTCTTTGTTTCATATTTTTATCCATTTTCCTCACTGCTCAATCCCAGGGTGAAATACAGCTGGGCCCACAGCAAGGGTCTGTGAATGAGTTAAGTGGACTGTGGCTCCGGGTCGAACCACCTGGGCTTGGATGCCAGCTCTGCCCCTTCCTAGCTGTGTAACCTTCATGGAGAGTTTCATCGTTTTTGATACCAAAGGGTGGCTAGTTCACCAGCATCCAGTATCAGGGTTCTCTCTGGCCCTAGTAATGCTAGAACCACAGGCCAACCCTGCAGCCTCTAAGTGGGGCTGGGCAACTGGGTGTTGGCTGATGGGATGTGAGCAGGAATGATGGGCACCTCCTTTTTCCAAGCCTAAGGGTGGGTTGAGAGGTGTTACCAGCACGATTCAGGGGAAACTGTCCTGGAACTAGTGATCCGAGTGACCCCTGAAACACCGCCTGCCAACCCTGGCCTCTGCAGCAGCCAGATTCAGAGACAGGGAAATGAAGAGCGAAAGTGGTGAGACTTGCAAGAGAGGAAACCCACTCCCCGAGAGCATGAATGTCTAGGACTTGCAACTGCTCACGTGTAGCAAGAAATTGAAGTTTCTCATCCTCCAGTCTAATCATTCTGCTTCCAGTCTGTGATCCCTGAGAAATAACCTGAGATGCACACAGACGTGTATGTGCTAGAAAGTTTGCTGTTATCACCACATTTTTAGGGAGGGGATAAATTGGAGAGTGATGTCAATGTCCAAGAAGGGGAGCTTGATAAAAAAATTCCGAAGTCGTCCCATGGGAGAATGCCAAGCAGCCCAGATCCAGCTGTGCTTTCCCCGTAAGGAGCCCACGGACACGCTTCCCTATGCAGTGGAAGGGCAGAGTGGGGTTCCACACAGAACTTCATGTACTGCTGTGTGGACTGTGTTCTGTGCGTGCAGGCAGAGAATGACACTTGAAAGTAATCAAACATATCAGCACGTTCACAGTGGTTACCCCTTGGCAGTGATGTTATAGGTAGTTCCCCTTTTCTACGTATGTATTCTATATTTTCCAAATTTCCTAAAATAAGTGCATTCATTTTATCATTAAATACAAGACAGCAGGTGTTAAAGACTTACTTTGTATCTCCTGCAACTAACTTATCACAGGGTTAAAGTGACAACTCGTGAAATCAACCCTCTGACCTGGTATGGCTAGAGAGCCTTGGAAAATACAATTATGTGACATTTAAAAGAAGCCCGTGGTTGGGTGAAAACCCATTAGCACGTTGAATGAGATTACTTTAGCAAGTGACTGATCTCCAGGATCCCGAGAGGAAAATGATAATAACCCGATGAATGAACCTACATCATACCGGGGATGGGCCACAGAACAGTGTGTTCGGATCGGTGGGGAAGCGAGTCTTCCAGGCCCGTGATGAGCATGGTGAGAGGTTTTCCACAGCCACAGGGGGAGTGGTTGCCTGGGTCGCTTTTCAGAAAACAAGGCCGTAGGTTCTCCCCCAGCGGGAGTGCTGAGCCCTGGCCACTATCTCCATCACACCCACGTAGGGCCGAAGCCCCACGCAGCAGGCAGACGGCATCCCCTAGGATCTGCGAAGCGCTGGGCAGAGTTCGTGCTCACTGACCCCCTTGGAGGTGGCTGCTCATCCTCTGGCTCAGGCTTGCCCTCTTCCTCTGAAGCCTACGTTGCCGCACCTTGCCTCTGCCTTGCCAGGAATAGCTAAAAGCCTCTCCTCTCTGTTTCCCCTCCTTGGTTCCATGGCCCCTGTCTGTGTTGTGGTCTTTTGCATCCTGCCCCACACGTGTGCCTCTGGGAGGGTGGCAGCAGGTCACGCTCATTCCAGCATGCTGGTGCTTGCCCATGCTCACTGATCTTTCTGGAGTGTCTGTATTTTACCCAGAATCCATATTCATTCTTCCTTCCTTTTTTTTTTTTTTTAATTGAGATGGAGTCTCACTCTGTCACCCAGTCTGGAGTGCAGCGGCGTGATCTCAGCTCACTGCAACCTCTGCGTCCCAGATGCAAGCAATTCTCCTATCTCAGCCCCCCGAGTAGCTGGGATTACAGGGACATGGCATCACGTCTGGCTAATTTTTGTATTTTTAGTAAAGACGAGGTTTCACCGTAGTGGGCAGGCTGGTCTCAAACTCCTGACCCCATGTGACCCACCCACCTTGGCCTCCCAAAGTGCTGGGATTACAGGTTCATCCTTCTTTCTCTGGGTTTCCACCCTCCAAGTGATTTATCAATCAAACTACCAGTTCCCCTCTTATGAACTGAATTGTACCTCCCCTTCATTTAAATTCAATATTGACACTCTAACCTTAATGGACTATATTTGGAGAGAATGTCTCTGAGGATGCAATTAAGGTTAAATGAGGTCACAGGGTTGGGGCCCAAATCCAACAGGACTGGTGTCCTTCAAAGAAGTGGAGATTAGGACACAGACACACAGTGAGGAAAGACTGTGAGGACACAGCAAGCAGATGGCTTTAGAAGAAGCCAGCCCTGACCCACCTTGATCTTGGACTGCCAGCCTCCAGAACTGTGAGAAATAAATACCTGTTCTCTAAGCCCCACAGCCCATGGTACATTGTTAAAGCAGCACAGATGAACTGAGACATTCCCCATGGCCAAGGTCTGGGCATGTCACCCAAGTGGGGCCAGCCTGACAAACTCTGCCCTCCCTGGAATTTAAATCTGGTGTTAATTGACCCCAAGGCTAGAAAGAGTTGGTGTTCACTCATTCTGACAGTGGTCTCTGGAGGCCCCCAAGCTGTCCCAGTTCCCATCCTTCTGAGACCTGGTTCTGGAATTCTGCTTTCAGCTCCGTGAGCTATGCCAGAATAATCCATGAATTCCTTTTTCTTTAGTTGGAAATATTTTCATTGCAACCAAAAAACCTCAAATAATAAAACTTTCTTTTTATCCTATCTGGTAGTGTAAGATTAATTAACTACATGCTTTGTATGATCCTTAATTTAGCCAATCGCTTTCATTCTTACTGTGGCTGGAAGGATAGCTGCATCAAGACTTGGGGTTCCCTTAGCGCTGCTTTTCATCTCCTTTTATCTCCTCCCCATCACTCATCACAGGGAGAGAGGAATGAAAGGATGATTACTTCTCTGGCTTAGCCTGGCCCTTGCCTCAACACAGGGACTTTTATCCCAAACTAGATGAACATGATGGCTTCATATATGGGATGAAGCCAGAAGCACCCTGGGAATGGAGACATTCCTCCACTGTTGAGGGGACATAGGAAAATGGTCATCATTTTTTCTTGCTAATGGATGACCACAAAATTATAAAGGGGCTGAAAGTCCAAGGAAAATTCATTCCTCTTTATGTTTTGCTTTGCAGTGCTAAATTAGTAATGGAACAAGCTAGACCAAGAGTTTTCCTTCCCAAATTGAATAAAAGGCACAGGTGTGGTTGAAAGGCACTCAGCCATGTGCAGCTTGGGGCAGTTAGCAAAGCTGCTTCCAAGAGCTCCTATCTACACAGAATCCGTCTTGTTCTGATTTAATACAAACTCATTGCCAAGTAGCAAAACACAAAGAACCCTTTTCTTTTCTAGTATGAATGCTTTTTTAGGCTGTATGTGTATGTTGCTTTTTCATAAATGTCTAGTTGAACACTTATCCAAAACCTTTGGCCAAATCTAAGGCCAAGAGTTCAACTTAAAAAAAGAAAAAAGGGGCATAGCTTTGATATCCCTTCACCCCAATCAATCACTGAACCGTTGTTTCCAATGATGAAAATAAACAGATCTGGCATGCACAGAACGTTTTAGGAATAAACATTATCATCACTGACCTCCCTATTATCATTATCATCTTCATCATCATCATCACCACCATCATCTTCATCACCACCACCATCATCATTATCACCATCATCACCTTCACCATTATTATCTCTGCTATCATCACCATCATCACCATTGCCACCATCACCATCATCACTATCATCATCATCACAGCCGTCATCGTCACCATCACCATTATCACCACCACCACCATCATCATCACCATCATCACCATTACAACCATCACCATCATCACCTTCACCATCATTATCTCTGTCATCATCACCATTGCCACCATCACCATCCTCACTATCATCATCATCATCACCATCACCATCATCACCATCAACATTGTAACTACCATTATCACCATCATCACTGTCATCATCACATCACCATCATCACCATCACCATCATCACCATCACCATTATCATTGTAACTACCATTATCACCATCATCATTACCACTATCACCATCAATCGTCACCTTCATCACCATCATCTCTATCATCATCATTATCAAAAGCATCATTACTATTTGACCACTTATGATCTGCGAGACACTGTACTAACTTCTCAACATGCATTTGCTCACTTAGCATCTCAGTACCTCCTTATTTTTCTCCCTACATATTACCCAGTTTTCCTTCATTATATCATGTTTATTTATATATTGGTATGTTGTTTCTCCCTCTCTCTCCTGTCCAGAATTTAAGTTCCACACAAGGTTTCTTTATTGACAATAGGACTCCCAAAGCTTAGCCCAGTGCTTGTCATATACCAGGTGCCCAATAAATAGTAGTTCAATAAAATAATATTCTTTATTACTCCATGAATAGCTACTATCACTATCTTTATCACGGAACTGAGGGGAAATGAAGCTTGGAGAAGCTAAATAACTTGTCCAGCGTTGTCACAGTCAGAATTCTGAGTTCAGTGGTGAGCACGTCTCAGGCTCTTTAACCTCTGCTTCCTAGTAGACTTAAGTTGTGGCTTCATCTTTGCCCCAGAACAAGCAAGGTGTAGATGCTTCAAGACTTTTAAACTTCGATGTCTGCGTTTACTTCTGCTAAGCAAATGCAATGCATCTGCACTTTCCACCCTTTAAGGGTGGAAAAGCACCACACACATCTGCTCCTCTGTTTAACATGAATACCGGAACTTGTAGTCTCAGAAACACTTAAGAAACGACCTGCCAGAGCAAGAGCCATTTGCCCAAACTGAAGCGGGGATAACAGTTGATGGACAAGACTCTAATTAAACCCTAATTTATAATTTAACAGCCTAGATCTTTTAGGTCATGAAGAACTTTGATCCTAGAAATCATGCTAATAATAGTTCCCCCACCCCCACCTCCTCCATCTCTGTCCAGCTTCCCTAACTTCAGGGTGGGTGCTGCAGCGGTGTTGAAAAGAAATTAGTTCCCTGCAGTGGCTGAATGAGCTGCCTTTAAAAATAACAACCACCCCACATGGGGGCTTGAGATAGCAATCTCCCTTTGGGCTCCCTCAGTGAGACATCATTTGCATAGTGATGCTTGCCAGATGGTTCTGAGACAAATTCCAGTATCCGTGATGATGGAGGGGCTGCCATTGCTTGGGGTCGGGGATGCCTGGGGTTGGGTTGATGGAAGAGAGGACGCCGCTTTTTAATGTTTTCACAGGGAAGAAGATCAAGGTTAAAAAATAGTGATAAACAAAAATATTTAAGAAAAACTAATCTTGCACAATTGGAAGAATGGGTGGTTCTGAGAATGGACATGAATGTGGGGCAGTAGACAGGCTGAGACAGTAGGGATGTCATCACTCATGGAGCAAATGATCCTTTCCCATGAGCTGGAAAGGTCCAGATAAGTAGTCCCAGATCTGAGTATTACAGAGACCAGGAAATTAAAAATGAAAACAGGTGGATTGACATAGGCTCATCAGATTTTATATGTCAGTTAAGTAATTGAAAAATACCAAGCAAACAGATGAACAAAAATGATGAAACCCTATAATCTACCCCTGTGACCAATTAATTTATTTTAAAAAGAACACTTTAACACAAAAAAGTGGAAGGAACATAATGACAGATAAAGAATAGATTGCCCCAAGAAAGGGCAGTTGACAATCTTACAACACATTTGTACATATTTACATGGTCATTTTTCTTGTTTGGTGCAACTTTGTTATAGATCTGCTGAGCCCAAGGTCTGGCATTTGTAGGCTGATTGTACATCCTAGTTGGGCTGGGACAGTGTAATGAAGGCTAGATAATTAATTAATGTCTACTAATTGATTCTAGTGCCTCCTTTCATTCTCCAATTTGGACAATAAATTAATGGTTATCATAAGAATTTGGGGAACTCTAATGTGGATAGTGCTCAAGACTGATTTTACTTCATGACAGTAAGGAGATATTTTTAGTGTTCCTTTAAAATGCTTTTATTCTCGATGTCAGTGGGAGGAAGTAAGAACCTGGTGCCCTGGTGCCTTGAGAAAGTTTGCTCTCTCTCTGTCACTCATCCCCCTTTTCTGTTCCCGTGCATGAAATTCACTGGATACTCAGCACCTGATTTCAACAAACAGAGACACATCACAAATGGGCAACCGCTGCGGTCAAAACAATGGGTCTATTTGTCTATTTCCTTTGCTGTGTTTTACCACTCACATGTTGCACCTCCTTACAGAATCACTCCATTAAGTAATAAAAGAGATACCTCTCTCTATCATTATTTTCTACATTGTCTGCAAATAGTCAAAAAAGCAGGGATGGAGAATTTGATGCAAAGGGGTGTTGTCAAGATGAAAGCCAAAATAGGCAGCATATAATACAATTTTTATGTTCAGAGAGTGAGAGACAGTGTATCACCTTCAGAACAACTACTAGTCACCTTGAATTTTAGCTCAATTTGACAACTAAAAATGCTAGATAATGACCTTGATGATGAAGACGGTGATGATGATGGTAAGAATGGTGATGATGGTGAGGAGATGGTGATGATGAAAATGATAATAATGGTGATGATGATGGTGGTGGTGGTGATGGTGGTGAAGATGATGGTGATGAGGATGGTGATGATAGTGATGCTCATGGTGATGATCATGGTGATCATGTTATCATGGTGATGGTAATGATGTGAATGATGATGGCAGTGATGATAATTGAGACAGTCATCTTAGGGTCTGCTGGTCATCCTGGCATGATCAATGCCGATTGTGTGCAAAAGTACTTCATTGATTGTCTTGGAAAGGACTCATAAACTATGTCTTGTGAGTAGACAGTTTGGTACCCATTCCCCCAAATAGCCCACTTCGACCCAATAAGTCTAAGAATATTAGATTTAAAGGGCACTGTCAAAATCTTGTGGTCCAATCCACTCATTTTACAGATGAAAAAAGACTGAAAGTCTGGGCAAAAGAAGCTCTGGACAAGGTGTTTGTAATCTTGCTCAAGGCTATAGGTATCCATATGTTATGAGTAGCAATTTTTTTTAACCTATGGGGAGGGTGGCTGTTGCTTCATCCTCCTTAGACTTGCCCTGCTAGGCAGGCACAAGTACACCTACAATGAGCTGAGCTGGGCTTTCCTTTGCCAGAGGATTACGTCATCCAGACACTTTACTTCCTAGGCTGTCCAAGATCCACTCCCAGTGGCATCCCCCATAGAAGCCAGAGGAGGTACTTGGGGGCAAGGTCTGGTGGAGTCACCACTTCCTTAAGAGGAACATTTTGGCTTACAGGCAAGAGTTCTCATTTCTGAGTGACCAAACCACTGAACAAAACAAATACCTGCTCTGTGTGTGTCTGTATGTGTGTGTGTGTGTGTGTGTGTGTGTGTGTGTGTGTGTATGTATGTTTTTCCTATTGGAGGGTTAAGGAAGCATTGACACTGGAGACACTGCCGTAGGTACACTCTGCAACGCCAGTCAGAGCTTTCTGAAGGAGACAAAAGCCAATTGCCAGCATCCAGAGCAGCAGCCAAAATGTAGGAAGCTTCAGTCCCTGACCCGTTCAGATTCAGAACCTCTCAGGTTAACATTTAATATGTGACTTGCCTGGTGGGCAGGTTTCTTGTAGCATCTGCGGAAGACTCAGTGGGACTGGAATGGTGATGACCTCATTGGGGGTGTGGTGCTCTTTGGGTCTGGCTACCATTATTAATCCCAGAGCAGTTTAAATGACTCCAAAGCCAGCTCCACGCTCTCTGTGGGACTGGGAAAACCAGGTGTTTATCCTTAGGGTGGAAGAGGTGGGTTTTTTGGGGGCAGGGGGGAATTCAGGCTTACCCAGGGACATCTGTGCTGAACACAGAGCAATCATGGAGCTTACCGGGAAAAGGACATGTGGCAGAGCTAAGTCAAGGAAAAGGCAGATGCAGGACTACAGGGTCAATTTTCTGGGGAATTATGTTCCATGGAGTAACACAGTTTTGTAATAATGAGGGCTGTTCAATGTACAGTACTCAGGTTAGAGAGCTGGTGTGTCCACTACTGCAATTGTTCAAAAATAGTGTAGATGAACACACAGCTGGGCACATTGTTGAATGGTTTCAAATTCTGGAGATGGAGAGAGTAAACAAAATCTAAGATCTGAGAGTCAACTAATTCACTCGAAAAGCATGCAGTGACTTGCTTTTATTTAAGTTTTTGGTACATAGTAACACCTCACTTAACTGGGGTTTAAAATATCAGGCACACTTAACCAGCTGAACAAGAGCCAAGAATTGGCAAGAAAATACAAAATGACTCAGAAAATCACTCATATATTTAACTGAGAGTGCTTAAGGATCTCCTTCATGAGCTAGTGACTCCTACTTCAGACACAATCCTAACAGACTTGGCCCTCTGATTCCCCAGCTGTAGCCAATCAAGAAAAGTGCATTTAGAAAATAGAGGAAGAGTATTACAATTTTTAACCCATTAATAACAAGGGACAGATGTGAATAGCACATCACAAAGGTAGGGGGACCAAGAAAACAAAATAGATAGAAATATTCAGAAGTATGGCAATTGGAGGCAATCTAATGAAAGGGCAAATAGTTGTACAAATTTCAACAGCAACTGAAGAAGGGAACAGGTGCTGAGCATCACCATCCTCATCACTATCATCACCATCCTCCTCACCATTATTATTACCACCACCACCACCACCATTATCATCACCATCATCATCACCACCATGAAGAAGGGAACAGGTTATGGGTCATCAATAAGAAATCCAATTATGTTCAGGGATCTGGATTAAATAAGCCAGAATAATACACAATGTATCTTATAAAAATTTGTAATGAAACATTAAAAGGTAATCAATAACCTAGAAATTTCCAACACATATGGCAAACATGTGATGAATATTTGTATTCTAAAATAATACCAGCTGGGTGTGGTGGCTTATGCCTGTAATCCCAGCGCTTTGGGAGACCGAGACAGGTCAAGAGTTTGAGAACAGCCTGGCCAACATGGCGAAACCCCGTTTCTACTAAAAATACAAAACATTAGCCAGGCAGGTCGGAGGGCACTTGTAATCCCAGCTACTCAGAAGGCTGAGGCAGGAGAATTGCTTGAACCCGGGAGGTAGAGGTTGCAGTGAGCCGAGATCACACCACTGCACACCAGCCTGGTGACAGAACAAGACTGTCTAAAACAAAACAAACAAAAAGAAAACACCTACAAATCAGCACAGCACAGAGATATAAACAACTGAAAGAGAAAAACAGACAAAGGTAGGATGTGATCAGGCATCTCGCGAAAACATGGCACCAATGGCCAATGTTCACATGAAGTGTGCTCTAGCACTGTTAGTCATCAAATACAGGCACATGTTAAAAACATAAGATTTTACTTTTGTCTGCTAGGTTGTCCCAGATTTAAAAGAACCAGAATGTTCCATGTTGGTTGGAATTTTGGGAAGTAAACCCCCTCGAACATGGCTGGTCTACATTTTGGAGAAGTGAAGTTGGCACTTTTTATCAAAATGCAATTTCTCCATTTACCAAATTTACCTAGAAATTTCATTTCTAGAAATTAACCCACTAAAAAATATAGAGATCTATTCATTCAACATAGAATCAGAAAAAAACTAGAAACAGCCCCAAGACCATTCATAGGAGAGAGGGCAAAAACATTAAGAAATATTCCCACAGTGAAATAATATGAAACACATTGTAAATGAGATATCTTTGTAAATCAATATCGACAGTCTATTGTAAATGAAATATATAGTTAATGAAAAAAGGAAGTAGAATAATTGTATACGTACTATGATTCTTTTGGTATAATGATGATATTATTATTCTTATTCAAACCTTGTTTATACCAAACTGTATAAAACTATTCTCATTTCTTGGAAGATGATGTACTCTCTAGGAGCAAGGCTTTTAACATTTTTTGCAAAAAAAAGTCAGGGGGAGGTCTTTAAACCAAACTCATCCAATCCGTGGACCGGAATGGTTTTGAATGTGGTCTAATGCGTATTCGTAAACTTTCTTAAAACATTATGAGATTTTTTTTTTTTTTTTGCAATTTGTTTCTTCAGTTCATCAGATATCATTAGTGTTAGTGTATTTCATGTGTGGCCCAAGACGATTCTTCTTCCAACGTGGCCCAAGAAAACCAAAAGATTGGACACCTCGACAAACTTTTTATGTTAAAAAAATGTTTTGTTTAACTCCACAGTTGAACAAACAATGCCTTTGGGGGTCTCAAGCTCCATTTGATTCTATAGCATTAAATGCTTGTTGTTTTCAGCTTGTATAATTAGATGCTTTCTTTATGCTGTGCACTCTGCCAAGCCTTTGCAAATATTACCTAATTTCACCTTCACTGCAACCCTCTAAGATTGCACTTCCTTATCTGAGGCTGAGTTATTAAGAAAACTGCCCTAGGTGTCCCATTCAAAAAGTGACATAACCAGGATTCAAACCCAGGTCTGTCAGCCTCCCAAATCTGGGTTCTTGGCAATTCACTCATTCATTCATTTATTCACTCCTCAAATATTTGCTGAACACCTTTTATGAGCCAAAATATTCTGCACCTTTTTGTTTGCAAATGTGATTAGGAATATAACCTTTGTGGAATCACCTCTAGAGAGCATGGGAGTTGGTCCATACTTGAAGAATTCAGAGATAAAGGATGCATATTCTGTTTCTCACATATCAGACGTAGAATCTCCGCAGTAGATTTGTTTTGCTCCCACCGCCCCCCTTTTTTTTTTCTGGAGACAGAGTCTCACTGTATCCCCCAGGCTGGAGTGCAGTGGCGCAGTGTCAGCTCACTGCACCCCTGGGTTCAAAGAATTCTCCTGCCTCAGCCTCCCGAGTTGCTGGGATTACAGGCGCCTGCCACCACCCCCAGCTAATTTTTAGTAAAGACAGGCTTTGGCCAGGCTGGTCTTGAACTCTTGACCTGAGGTGATCTGTCCGCCTTGGCCTCCCAGTGCAGGGATTATAGGCGTGAGCCACTACACCCAGTCTGTTTTGCCTTTGTCATGTCCATTTCATGACATAATATAAGTCCTGGGACTTAAAAACATTAGGAAATGGAAACCCAAACTCAAAGGAACTAAGAGGACTTTGGGAAAAGTAAGGGGTAATTAAGACAAATGGAGACAGAATTATGAGATTAATTTGAGAAGAACAGCAAAAGTAATTCTGACTTAGGTCTAATAGCTTAGGTAGGGGGCAGGCGAAAGTCAGTGTGCTAGAACTAAAATAGTCAAGAATTAAAAGGCAGCCCAATATTTCCAGTCTAAAAAAACTGCAGTGCCCTTGTGGGCAGAAATGAGAGACAGATTGGGATTTTGCCTGTGACAAAAGCACGAGGATGTACCATGCAGACAACATGGAAGCCATTCACCATGTCATGGTGCTACAGGTCACACGGAAGCCAGGAGCCAAGTGTGAGGAGAGGCTGCCCATCTGGACTTGCACCTGCACCTCTAGGTCATGCTCCAGGTACCCAGGTCAGAGCTCCCAACCCAAACAGCCCCAGGCTCACTCCTAAGGCCTGTGCTGATGTCATTCTCAGCACTTCTTTTACAGATGAGCCTGAAACGGTGGTCGAGGGATGGCTGCTTGCAAGGGAGATGAGCAGAGCTTGGATGCATGGCTATGGCATCTGCCTCCATGAGCCTGAGACCCCTCGCCTCACAGAAAGGAACCAGGATGAGAGGAGGAGGTGGACAGGCCATGGTCTGGGGCTGAGGACTGGTTTTCCCCATACCTACCTGTCAGCATGGAACTCCTAGGAATATGAGAATTTTGCATTCAAACCCCACCTTCCAGATAGTCATGAAGCTCCCTTTGTCAAGTCAGGAGAATGAGTTCTATTTAGCTCTTTGATTTATAATGTTAAAATATCTGAATCTAAGACATGCAGATTTTCATATTGACCCATGTCCTGTGTCCTGCACATGTTATGAATATGTCTGGCTTTGGCCCCAAATGCACTAAAATTGAGGTAGCCAGTCAACAAGTCCAGAGGTTTTCAGGGGCCATCATCTTCCATGTTCCGAGAGAACCAACCTATCTCCTGCTTTGTTGTGAGCTCCAATGGGGGAACATCTCCACTGCGAGGGAAGCCTGGGCTGTGTGATCCACACGTAACCGGCGGGATAGAGTTTAAAAGTGTCCTACACGTAGGATGGCCACAACACATCATCCAAACCAACGCACCTTTGAGAGTTGAAAAGTGCGCTAACTGGGATGCCAGCTCAGCAGGCGGAAACTGACACCGTCCTACACAAACCTGGACACGTGGTCGTCTCTCTAGATGACCCTCCCGAAACCCAGAATCAGCCTCTCCGATTCTTCCAGGCCACTGCTGCAGCCACGCTCTCAAGAGGAAAGCAGGAAAATGAAGTGGTGTTTTTTGGTTTTCTTAGGGGAAGGGGAACAGGTATGGGGAAGGCAAGTGGAAGTCAGTATGTCATGTCCGTAGCTGGGACCTCTGCTGGAGGGAATTGAGAAGAAGGAATACGTGGTGAAACATGTCTTTCCTAAGAGACATGACTTTTTTGAAGTCTTAAGAAAAAAAGGAGGGGGGGGGGCATCAGATGCTTATCCAAGCACAAACCTGAGCTTGCTGTGTAATCCTAGACAAGTCACTTCAGGTCGTGGGCCCCCACTCCTTCTCAAGAGGGAATATGAGATGGAGAACTTTGTCAAAACCACTTATCCCTGTCACCTACCCTATTGCTGGGACCATTATCCATAGATATTTGTGGGATAAACAACAAAGAAATGAATGAATGAACCAATTCAAGGATTAGTTCAGATGACTTCACTCAGTCCTGGAA
Organism: Cacajao melanocephalus; assembly: GCA_963573385.1. Taxonomy (NCBI): domain Eukaryota; kingdom Metazoa; phylum Chordata; class Mammalia; order Primates; family Pitheciidae; genus Cacajao; species Cacajao melanocephalus. Next base: position 100,621 of record CAUYLG010051427.1, on the reverse strand, counting down.
CTGAATGAAGGACTATTTCTACCTGCTTTCATTCTTTATGACTCAGACTTCTTAGGAACTGTATAACCAAACCCTTCACAGTTCACAAGGTCATGGAATTGGAAAATGAAGATGAGGAAGTTCTACTGCTATGTTTTCAAAACTTTATTTTATTTGCAAAAAAACCTTAAAATGTGCAACCCTAAAAACCACTCTTTTCATTGTTGGCTCAGAACATCACCGACCTGTGTGTTTCAGCTCCTAGTTAACTTTGACTAAAGAGCAGTGACTCAACAGCAGGCATCCCAGAAAGGTCGGTCTTCTTAGACCAGCCGCCCCTTTCGCTTGTTGCAGTTTTGCAAGAAGAGAACTGGGGCTTGACCAAGTCACAAGTTGTTTAATTTGGGCTTTTCCCCACTTGTTAAATTCAAACCATGAATCAAAGAAGAGGCTGTTTTCTTTTTGCTTTTGACCCCACTTGTTTTACTCTTTGAATCTGTCACCCTGGAAATTTTACCCTTCTTGGAGAGGGCTTGCTTTATGCTTTTGGAGTTAGCAGAGTAAAGATAACACGAATGAGGCAAGTAAGATGTACTTTGTGCAAAGCACTCCTAACTGTCAGAGGCTCCTATACAGTCATCCAACATGGACATGCTGTCCCTGCAGCCTCAAGTATGGGACATTATTTTTCTACTTTCATCTGCTTGCTTAACCAACACAGTTTTCATGTTATGTGCCCCAGGATGAGTGTAATTTGTCTTTTTGTTTTTTGGTTTTTTTGAGGCAGAGTCTCACTCTGTCCCCTAGGCTGGAGGGCAGTGGCACAATCTCGGCTCACTGCAGCCTCTGCCTCCCAAGTTCAAGTGACTCTCCTGCCTCTGCCTCCCAAGTAGCTGGGACTACAGACACGCGCCACCATGCCTGGCTACTTTTTGTATTTTTAGTAGAGATGGAGTTTCACCATATTGGCCGGGATGGTCTTGAACTCCCGACCTCATGATCCTCCCGTCTCGGCCTCCCAAAGTGCTGGGATTATAGGTGTGAGCCACCACACCTGGCCATAATTTGTCTTTTAAAAGCCTGTTTCACTGTGGCAGACATCCCCGTCTTTTTTTTACCTTCATTGGTTTATGGGCAGTTACTGAATGCAGAAAAAAAAAAAAAAAGAGGAAAAAGAACGAAAACGTCCTGGATAGATTTCAGTAGCTATTTGTTACTCAAAGATGAAGCTCTGCAAGGTAAACTGGAAATGACAACTGGAAGAAATACCAACCACTTGCAGTGTGTCCGCTATTCTGCTGAAAAGTGACCCTGGCCTAAGGGGACAAGGAAAGGTGGAGGTTCAATTGTGTTTTGATGATTTTTGTCCCACTGAAAGGAAAAAAAAAGTAATCTGGAACAAAAGTTAACCTCTGGGATTTGAACCCAGGGACTAGGGAGCATTCAGGGCACAACCTATGGCTTGACATTGTTGTCCAATGATCTATGGTGTCTGGTTTCCAAAACGTCATGGTTATCAGCGCCTGGGCTTATGCGGATTAACATCTGAACGCCGAGCCTCATCCTGTTACTTTGGTTGGCTGTTTGTTCATGTGAATCGTATCACGCATGCTTACACATCGAGGATTCACTAGAGCTGTAGCCAGTGGGAATGTTTCCGTCTCGGCCGGAAGGTGAATGCTGGTGTGAGCTCTGCCTCTTTTTCTGGGACAACCAGACCCATGCTAATTATGCATCTTTCAAATGCAGGTGGGCTTCGGATTAGCAGCCTCCCTAGAAGGAGACTGCATTCACTTATGAAAGCAGGCAAATTGATTATTTTCTCCTAATAAGAGCTGTACACTGGTAAACCTGGGTGTTTTGAAAGGGCAGGAAGTATCGCAAACACTGGGCGAATGGCACCTGGTCTGGGGGCTCAGACTCCACATCAGGAAGTGTGGTCCCTGACTTTAGGGATCATCTCTAATTTTTTCTCTCTTTTTTTTTTTCAGTCTCAAGTATCAAATGAGCAAAAATCAGTATGAGACATTTTGAGTAAGAGATGCTGGTTTCACAGAAGGGCTCAGGCTGACAGGACCGCTAAGTTGTCTCAGGTGGCCCAGCATGTCTCAAGTTTATCTTGAAGCTCTCCCTTCAAGGGAAACACCAAATACCACACCCGCACCGGCTCTCCAGAGCCAGCGCTAAGAAAACACTTCCTACTGAAGTCATCAACCTCATCCAGTGACATCCACAGTGTCTAGACCCTGAAGGGCATTCAGTAAACACCAGAGAGTAAGAGAATAAAGCTCTGAGGGGAAAGAGACCAGGCAAGAGGGAATGCCAAGCTGTATAGTGTATGGTTCAACCTGCAGTCAAGCTGAAGCCCGTTCACAGGGCAACTAGAAAGTCATGAACCTCCTCCTCTCAGATCGTAATCAGAACCTCACCTTGTGAGGTTAATGCTCAACTCAAATTGCATTTGGAGGAGAGCAAAAAAGGCCTCCTGGCCAGAGGCAAGAACTAGATAGTAGTGTAGGCTGGAAAGCTCCCTGGCCCAGCCAGTAGCCAGCAGATAGACCACAGTACCGCTTGCTGTCCCTCTATGGGAGGCGACAGGGTTTGGTCAATGCATAGAGAGAAGCCACCATCATTTTCTGTGACTTTAATCCAAGAGTCTTCAATTGCAGTGGGCATCTTCTGTTGATCTACAGTGTTTTAAAAGTGGAGACAACTTACCAACAAATCTAGTTGTCCTGTCGCTCTCGACAAACCCAGAAGGTCTGGCCACAGGTCTGGCCAGTGTTCCCCTGTGGAAATGAGTGCCTGGGGCTGAGCCACAGGCCCCACCACTCCCGATTGTCTGGCACCATCCTGCCTCACTAGTCCTCATTACTGTCCTCATGCTGGAAGGCAATTGGTTTTGCAATGTTTCAGACAGTTGGAAAAAATGTGTCCCCTGCAACATGTTTACAAATAACATTGAGTAGAGTCAGCCACAATTGAAATATCTTACAGAGAGACCATGGATCAGGTCACTGATGGGGGAAACCGATAGCCAGTCACAGGTTAAGTAGGCTTTTGCTCTAGACAGGATATATAAATATACTCCAGAGGGGATCTGAACTTTCCCCACCTATCTGATCCGTCCCTAATTGTTACCAATTGGTATTCCCTTACCCCTGGGCTTTGTTTGTAATGGAGACATTGTTCTCATTTTTCCATTTACAGTGACCTTTCATTCCAAGTGCTCATCCGTAGGGGTCACTGATTTCCTGGGACAAGAATTTTTGGTTTTCTGGTGTTTAAAACATCCTGTATTCTTTCCTTCCTATACAGCTCCTTTATTTTAAATTGTCTGGAGCATTAAAACCCTGGAGAGCAACTGTCACTGTATCCACATCAGTAGAGTTGTGAGAACTCACCAGTGGTGGGGCGTGCTTTCTGCTTTATTTGTTTGTGCATTTCCAAGAAACGACACATTAGCAGAGGAATGTGTGGTGACTGGGTTCTGTCCTGGCTGGCCTTTTAACTCGAATCCGAGATAATTGTCTGTAGAATTGTGAGCTGGTGATTGGCTTAAATCCCATGCCATGCCCTCTGACCTCTGACATGGTGAGGGTATCATGGGGGAGGGTGAGTTCACCTCCCCCAGGACTGCCCTGAGATCTGAGCTGGATCAGGCATCTGAAGCGTGACCCCTTCCCGAGGACAAGGCTGAGCTGGGGGAAGGTGCCAGGCAGTTGACTCCAGGCAGGGGACGAGGGAACCTTGGCCTCCTTGCTGTGTAACTGCTCCTGCTGGGCTCAGGTGAAGATTGGCCGCTTCAGCAACGAGCAACGGTGGAAAACAGGAAGGACAGCGATTTCCCTTTTTCTGTAGGTGTTCCTCCTTCCTGGACACCTCCTTGAAAAACAACAAAGCCCTTCGAAGCAGCTTGGGCAGGGTGTGGCACCTAAAAATCCTACCCATTTCTGTGGCTGGCAAACACAGGTGACCACTGATTTGTTTTCCAAGCAATTAAACCATTGGCGGTAACACCGCAGAGCACAGGAGAATAAACGTAGTAAAATTGAGAGAGTGAAGTGAAGCGGGGAGGGGGCATCTTTGTCCTCCAGTCCATCCTGTGTCCCCAGGGCTCCTGGGCTTATTCAGCCAGTGACGGTATAGGCAGCATCAGGGCCGGAGCAGACAGTCCTTATTCTTGGAGGCAGGCTCTGCCTCTCCGCATTAGGAGTGGGCGCCGGTGGGATGGGGAGAGGGGTGGTGTCGTCAAAGCCAAGGCTGCTGTGGGGGGCAGCAGGGGCTCCTTCCTGAAGCATCACTAGATGACACTGAAGGGACTTTGTTTAAGGCACAAACCTGGGAATCCAACAAGAGAAGTAGAAACTGCAGAGAAATTTGGAAGCTACTGGCCCCTGGAGGAGTGTTAACTAACCACGCCCCATTCCACCCGGGAAGCTGAATCCTAACACAGCCTTGGGAGAGGAGGGGAAAACTCCTTCCCTCGATGAGAACCCCTAAACGCTCAGGAATGGGCAGCACCAGGTGCTTCCAGGAGTGGGGAGAAGCAGGGCCTCAGCTCCTTCCAACACTGCAGACAGCCAGGCGCCCTGACTTTGGCAGCAGATGGAGGCTTGTTCATTCTCTGAAAGGCTGGCACTGGGGTCTCTGGAGCCCAGCCAGGCTGGGGGTCTGTGCAGAGAGCAGGGGATTGAACTAGTGTGACTTGTTCAGTATGAAGGCTGATACCTCCTCCAACCAGGCCTTCACCACCTGCTGACTCTCAGAACATTAGCCCTGGGCCTCCAGCCTCCAGGCAGGGAGAAGAAGAGCCCACTATGGGTAACTGGAGTCCAAGAAGAAATGCCCAAACGTGCTGACATTGGAAATCCCTAATGACATGGCCTCGATGGGCCCCACAGGGACCCCACACTCATCACATTCTTCCCAAGCTCCTTGGGGGCACCCGTTGGCCTTCAGTGCCCTGCTCATAAACAGGAGATGGCAACCTGGGACCCCCATTTCACAAACACAAGCGGTCTGATTCCGTTCACGTGGAATGTTCAGAACAGACACATCCACAGAGGTAGGAAGGGCTTGAGTGGTTGTCGGGGGCTGCAGGGGGAGGGGTGGGAGGTGCTGCTAATGCGTGCAAGGTTTCATTTTGGGGTGATGGGAATGTTCTGGGGCTAGAAAGAAGGGGTGGTGGCACCACACTGTGAATGTTCTGAATGACACTAGATGGAACCGTTTAAAAAGGTGAAAGGGCAAACTTTGTAAGTATTTTACCACAATAACAAAAAAGAAACAGGAAGGAAAAAAGACTATTCAGTGAGTAAAAGTGTAAAATAAGAAAAGCTACCACGGATAACTTCAGAGAGAGAAAAGAAAATATTGTATTCATGAAACAAAAACGGTATTCCTCAAAAAGCTCTTGGCAGTGAAAAACACGACAACATAAATGAAAAAGTCCAAGGCAAAAGTTGGAAGAGAAAGGTAAGAAAATCTTCCCAGAAGTGAACAAAACTTCAGACTTCTCAGCAGCAACACTGGGGGGCTAGAAAATGCAGAGAAAAGCTGGGGATCCTGAACAAAAGGCATCTCCACCTGAGAATTCTCAACTCAACAAGGCCATCCATCAAACAGGAGGGTTGAAGAGAGACATGCTCAGGAACTCAAGGGGTCAAGAAAGACACTTCCATGTACCTTTTCTCAGAAAGCTGCTGCAGGATGTCCTCCACCAAACCAAGGAGTTAACCAAGGAAGCAGAAACATGGTGTCTCCTACTGGGTGGTGGTGGAGACTCCAGTCAGCTCAACTGGGTGCCCGCATCAAGTAAGGAAATACATATATGTATGTGTGAATCATGTACACATATGTGTGTGATTATATATACACATATAATTTTAAAATTTGTATTTATAAAATTATAAAATCTAAACGTTTAAAATTGTTTACAAATATTCAAATATATGAATTATATTGTACATTATATAAATTTAAATATTAAAATTATGTGTATATAATTTTTATAAAGACAAATCATCTTAGATCAGAGTTTCTCACCCTTGGCATTGCTGACATTTTGGGTGGAATAACTGTTCATTGTAAGGCACCATTTAGTCCACTGTAGCATCTTCCCAGTAGAGACCAGGAGCAGTCTCCCCTCCAAGTAATGGCAACCAAAAACCTCTGCAGACATTGCCAGTTGTCCCTGGGCAGCAAAATCACCGCTGGTTGGGAACCCCTGCCCTAGGTTAACTGCTGTACTAGCGTAGTGGGTTGCACTGCCTCATCACTCACACCCAGGGCAACAAGCAGTGCCTCATCCCCCAAAATATTAGTAAAATATCCGACGTAAAGTAAGAATATAGATACAGTTCCCTATAAACCCATATAGTTGCATGATCATTACATCAACATAGTCTACTGAAGTGCTGAATAATTGTTTTTCTGATTTTCATAATAGCATATTAATGTATCTCTAGAGGAACTGACTCTAGATCCAGTAAAACCACATGCTGATGGTGCACTTAAATAGATTCTTGAAAAAATGCTCACATGAAATCCAAACTTAACCACACGTTTTTCTTTTAAATTCCTTGAAGAGGTTTGAATATTGGGAAAAGGTTGGCTTCTGTTGTTTAGAAATATGTGCAGGAACATAAGCTCTGGGCAAAACATTCAAAGATGGGCCTTTTCATGTTCATTTTGTGGAAGGATTCAAACTGATTTATGAAAAGCAACTAGTTAGGCTGAATTGCCAGATAAAACCTTCCCAGGACAATAGTTTCTTTGCAATGCAGCTAGGCACATGCAATCAAACATCCACAAAGAGTGCAGTCTCTATGTAGAATGCAAGAATTCCAATTTTTCAGGTCCCTGGAAATGCTCGGGATTTGGAAAGGGAAGTGATTGGAACTGAGTCTGCTGTACCCTGTTGGTGGGTATACAGTGTGCCTGTGAGTTGCAGCACCTTGGCTTTTGCTACCTGGTGGCCTCATCAAATGTGTATGACAGTCAGAGCCACCTGATAGGAACACTGTGGGGATTAGATGTTGAGAATGGTTCAATGCCCAGGAGGTGCTCAGCACAGTGTCCGGCATTTGGTGGTTTGTGGTTGTCATCATTGTGAAAGTTATTTTATGATGTAACTATTGTGTTCATGGTACAGTGCACAGGCACTAAACTCTTTAAAAAGCAAGAACATAAATCTGGTGACATGACCAGTTAAGCAGTTCCCTGGTGGTTAACATCCCTTCCAACCCACCCCCCACCATAGTGCCTCCATGGCTGAGAAGTGCTTTTTAACGTCTTCACTCGAGTCTTTGTCAGTCATCACAAGGGGCAAATAAGATTTGAAGACAGGCATCAACAATTATAATTATGAAGAGTTATTGATATGAATAGCTAACACTCCTATAATATCATTTCCTATGATAATATAAGTATTACAAGATGTATAAAAATGAAATTCAAAATTGCATACACATACACAGACATATAAAGAAGCTGGAAATAAATATACAAATGTCTTGGTATAAACTTGATTGATAAGATTATGGTCACTTTGAAATTTTATTTTATACATTTGTTTTGTGTTTTCTAATTTTTCCACAATGCTATTTTTTAATTAGGAAAGGAATAATTCATTATTTTTAAAAACCAGGGTGTTACTAAGACTGATTTTGTTGGTGGCTTAACGAGATTTCCAGGGAGACTCCTTGGAAAGGGATGATGTTTACTCAAGTCAATCTATTCAAAGGTGTCTGCTTGAAAAGGCACCGTCTTTTTTTTTTTTTTTGCCATTGCTTAAATTACACTGTGTATGTTGATAATATTATAACTAATAAGTCAAATAAAAGCAGACTTCACTGCAATTTTTGCAAGGGTGATTTTTAAAACATAGGTTTTAAAAACAATATTATAACTAATAAGTCAAATAAAAGCAGACCTCACTGCAATTTTTTCAAGAGTGATTTTAAAAACATGGGTTTTTACTCTTCTCATGGGAGACAATTATAAGGCCTTTCTCTCTCTCTGACACTCACACACACACACACGCACGCACCTCCTCCACATCCACACACCAGTGCCCAGCGAGCCCACGTCCAGTCACCACATCCAGCTGGCCACTGCGGCTCCAACATTCTGTCTGTGATCTGAGCCTGCAGCTGCTTCTGCCAACCTTCGTTTCCCCACCTGGAAATGGGGACCAAGAATCCCCTGAGGATTCAACAAACATGTTCTTCCAGAATCAATGATCTGAGTGACGGGTTGTCAAACTTGGTGCTACATGAAAGAACAGGGATCTATTGAATCAGAAGGACATCCAGTTTTTCAGAGCCCTGTTTTAGAACCTAAGACAAACTCAAACCCTAGAAACTCTTGGAGCCTCCCTAGTGGCCTTTCTATAGTTAATTATGTGGGTGCATTTATTTCTCCCCAAATGCCGAACGTTGCATTATAACTAGGGTTGAACCTGGGGCCTCTGCAGAGCAAATCCAATCCCACCAAAATACCTTTGATGTCCAGGCCAGAAAGATGGGATTGGGTTGTGGTGGGAAACACAGAATTTGCCTGCATGGGGGACATTTCAAGGCTGGGTGATTAAACTCAGGAAAACGCAACTAAACTCTGCGTGTGAGTGTCCCAGGGCTTCCGTAACAAAACACCACAAACTGGGTGTCTTAAAGCAATGGGAATGTGTTGTCTCTCAGTGTTGGAGGCCAAAAGTCTGAAATCAAGGTGTGGATGGGCTGGTTCCTTCAGAGGCTGTGAGGGAGGTTTTCCCCAGCCTCCCCCCAGCTTCCAGTGCTCACTGGAGACCTGTGGTGTCCCTTGGTTTGCAGAAATATCACCCTGAGTTCTGCCTTCATCTTCACCTGGCATTCCCCCCGTGTGACTCTGTGAGTTTCCATGACCATCTTCTTATATGGACACCAGTCATATTCAATTAGGGGCCTGCCCTACTCCAGTATGACCTCATCGTAACTAATTACATCTGCAGTGACCCTCAAATAAGGTCACCTTCAGAGGTATTGGCTGGTGGGGGGGTGGTTTAGGATGTCAATGCATCTTTCTCTGGAGGACATAGTTCAACCCCTGACAACCTGGAATTCCACCCCCATACCCCAGCACCTCTGAGAATCTCTTGCTTTTTTTCTGGAAACCCACAATGACTGACCTGGAGAAAGCAGGGTCCTCGTCCATCCCAGCAGCAAACTCTCCTAAAGGGCTTCTCCAAAGCTCTGGTTTTCACGGTTTAAAGGAGCCCTAACATCGTAGCTGTGGTTTTAATTAAGGGTTGATGGGCCGTGTCATGACATCATCAATAAAATGAGCATAATAAAAAGAAATAACTTAATATGGGGTGTGGGAAGGCGGCCCAGAATTTGTCATGAAATTGCATTATGTAGGCCATAAAATGCCATTTTAGAGAACACTGGTACCATGCAGGCTGCCAAGAGCCGTCCTTTGTTTACTAAGAATTTCCACTCATGTTCACCCGCTTTCCACCAGACAGTGCCCTCAAATGTGGAATCCAGTGTGTTTCCGAGTTGGTTGAACTGAGCAGGTTAATTCCAAACCGCAGTGTCTGAGTCAAGTCCATTTCTGGAATTCCAGCCCTGGGATTACCGGCATCCTCTTGCCACGGGGGCCATGGTGTGACGATGTCATCTGGGAGCCTGTGTCCTTGCATCCTGCCTGGAAAACCAGACTGAGACTCCAAAACAGAAGCTGGAAGAGCAGTCCCCAGGCTGAGATTTAGACTCAACCTTAAATATGGGACTGGGGACTTCCTTGGCTAGATTCACCCGTGTCTCTCGTTTCCTGAATGCTCCCTGTCCAACAGAAATCTTGTGATCCTTTTTGGACTCACTTCTCTGTGTGCATTGTTCAGAAAAATTGCTTTCTTGGGAACCAGAAAGGCTTGGTAATCATGTTGCATTCTGAATGTTGCCGTCCAGAGGCCTCCAGCCCCTGAGCCATGGACTGGTACCAGTCTGTGGCCTGTTAGGAACCAGGCTTCACAGAAGTAGGTGAGCGGCAGGCAAGCGAAGGAGGCTTCATCTGTGTTTACAGCTACTCCCCATTGCTCAAATTATTGCCTGAGCTCCATCTCCCATCAGATCAGCTGCGGCATTACAGTCCCACAGGAGCACAAAGCCTATTGTGAACTCTGTATGTGAGGGGTCTCGGTTGTGCACTCCTTATGAAAATCTAATGCCTGATGATCCATCACTGTCTCCCATCAACCCCAAATGGAACCATCTACTTGCAGGAAAACAAGCACAGGGCTGCCACCAATTCTACATCATCTTGAGTTGTGTAATTATTTCATTATATGTTACAATGTAGTAATGACGGAGCTGTTGTTTGTTGTTTGTTTGAATTATTTATTTATGTTCACATGAAGTCTCCCTGCGACCCCCAGGTTGGAGTGCAATGGCGTGATCTTAGCTCATTGCAACCTCAGCTTCCCAGGTTCAAGCAATTCTCCTGCCTCACTCTCTGGAGTAGCTGAGACTACAAGTGTGCAACACCATGCCCAGCTAATTTTTGTATTATTAGTAGAGACGGGGTGCCACCATATTGGCCAGGCTGGTCTTGAACTCCTGACTGCAAGTGATCTGCCAGCCTCGGACTCCCAAAGTGCTGGGATTACAGGAGTGAGCCACCATGCCCAGTCTTTGAAAGGGAGTTTGAAGGTGGAGCAGGAATTACTGGGGGTGGGGGTGGGGAAGAAGGGAAGGAGGATGCAATCTGTAGAAGTTAGGGCTTTAGAGAAATGTTGGGCTTTGTCCAAAGTCACAGCTGATTTGCAGTGGGGTTTGCAATGCAAACCTGAATGTTTGCGTTTTCATGCAGATGGTTCCAAAGCTGTGTCCTTCCCAGTACATATGCTGTCCCTGGAGGTGATGCTGACACTGGCCAGAGTGCAGAGAGGGCAGACGGTGCACTGCCAAAGAGTGCAGGCTCGGGGCTGGAATCCCGGCTCTGCTGCTCCCTCCTTGAGAACCCTGAACAAGTTATTTACCTCCCTAGGCCTTAGTTTTCTCATCTGTGAAACGGAATAGCAACACTAGCCACCTCTCATGGGGCTATCTCGAGGAAAAAATGAGGAAATGCAGCTTCCTGACTTGGCTTAACAGGTGAGGGCCACACTGTCCAATATGGTAGCCACTAGCTAAATAATTTTAAAGAATAATTTGAAGCAAAATTTTAATAATTTGAAATACAATTAAACCAACTAAAATTCAGTTTCTTAATTGTGCAGCCACCTCTGTCTAGTGGCACAGACACAGAACTTTCCCTCCATGGCCATATGTGGGGACCGGCCAGGGTGTGAGCCCTGGCGCCCAAGACAGGTGACTGTGGGTCTGTGGACAGGCCTGCCTGGAAATGGGCGGATATTGGCCAGCCACACCAGCTCCCCATGAATGCCCCAGTAGGAACTGATGCGCTCTTTTGAGAACAAAAGTTCTACTTCTTGACCTCCCTCTCCGGCTTTATTTCTAAGCAAGGACTCACAAAGGGACACCATGCCACTGGCAAGAAAGAGCTCAGCTCTACCACATTTTTAGCGAATCTTTGGGAAAATGGGAAAAGTATATACTTTGAGTTTTTCTGTTATTCACTGAGCAATTCAGTAAAGGTACCAAGCACCTGGCACATGCTTTACTTAGGACTGGGGAGAGAGTAGGGAACAAGGTGAACCAGCCCTCACTTTCATAGACGTTGTATCCTAGTGGTAAGAGACAGAAAAAGTATATAAATATGTAAATAAACATGATAAATGTGGTAAAATATACCTATAAGCAAATAATGTAATAATTTCCAACTGTGTTAAATGTTATGGGAAAATGTGGAACCTGATGATGCATCTCTCAGGGGGCAGGGGTGAGTGCACACCTGGGGGCCAGGGCCAAGTGGGAAGAAGAGCCACTTTTGTGCGTCACCTTGGGAGGAGGGAGGGAGTGGCCTGTCCAGGACATTCGGAAGCCCCGTGCTGGACAGGAGCTGGGGTTGGAGGGACAAAGAGGCTGTGCAGCCAGGGTGGGGTGGGGTCTGAGGCTCAGGCTGTGGAGGTGGACAGGGCCAGACCCCACAGGACATGGGCCACAGTGAGGAAGTTCAAATGTAGCTCAAGTGCAAAGGGATGTGGCATACATCTGCTAGCAATGGTTGTGTGGAGGCACCTGCTGTGCCAATTCTTCCTCCAGTCTTCCCAGTTCAAATGGGGTCAATGGGAAGTGCTTTAGACAAACCTGTAATAAAAAAATGTTCGTGAAGAGATGTTCCCTGATCTTCCTGGATGAAATTCTTTCTCTTCCCTTTATAGATACCATTTGAACTTTGTGCCCAAAGGAGGAGAGACGTGCCCCTCCATCCATTCAGCCAGTTCCCCCCTCTCCCAGAATCTGGCCTCCTCTACCAGCTTCTTCTCCCCTGGGATGCAGGGAGGTCCTTCAGGGCCTGGATTTCTCATCAATCCCAGTCCTAGAGGCTGGACATCAGTTCCAAAACAAAGAGCACAAAAGGGGCCAGAGGAGAGAGAATGGTTTCAGCACAGCTGGAGAACCCAGAGGAAGGGCATCTACCCCAAACAGGTTAGGGGTGAATGAGGTGTGTGGCCAGTGCCTGTTGGGCTGGACATGCACCTGCATGTGATTGCTTTCACACATATGGACTGGCTCCAGAAGGATAGGAAGATAGTGATGCTGCTGCCTCCCGGGAGGTGGCCAGGGTAGCTAGGGGAAGTTTGTGCAGGGTGAAGCTGTTTTTCACAGCAAACCCTTTTGCACCTGGTACATGTTGCTCTGGGTGCATGAATGACCTATCCAAAGCATACACAGAGAAAAGAAAGAGCTGAAGTGGAAGCTGATGGCCATCTCCAGTGAGGTCATGCTCTATGAGTACGTGGCGTTTCAGGAGGATGTATCGTTTCATGGTGAAATCACGTGATCTTATGTATAGAATCTTGAATCTAAAAACAAATGTTAAAGATCGGGCCCGATCCTCTCCTACCACTGTGGCACTGACTTGCTCTGTGACCCCGGGCAAGTCACTTAACTATAATGTGCCTCAGTCTTCCTTCTTTTAAAATGGGGATAATAATACTGACCTACCTCAGTGGGCAGTTTTGAGGCATGACTAATGCTTTTCATAAAGGATTTTGGGATCTTTCAGCAGAGGAATTCTCAAGACCTGAGTATTTCCATACTATCAGTGTCCACCATGAACTTGCTCTGTCCATGTGTCCCAGATGTTCTCATTGGTCTATATGATTTTCCAAGAAATTGCATGAACCCATTGGAGAAGTGGTGGATAACTAGCCAGAAAAAAATTGAGCATGCCTAAACTCTTTGCCATGGAAACATATGTAGGATACCTTTTCTTTGACTGAGTGGGATTTTTCCCTTTTTTTTTTTTATTTGTCATAGGGGCCAGATTTACCCTGCTTGTGCAGACAAGTAGAGTAAGTTAATATAATTGCGTAATAACCAATAATATCCAAAAAATGTGTTTACTATTTATGGTTTTCTTTTTAAATATGTATTATTTTATTTTTTGTTATAATTTAAGTTCTGGGGTACATGTGCAGATTTGTCACATAGGTATACACATGCCATGGTGGTGGTTTGCTGCATCCATCGCCCTGTCATCTACATTAGGTGTCTCTCCTAAGGCTATCCCTCCCCTATTCCCCCACCCCCTGCTATTCCTCCCCTAGGTCCCCACCCCCCAGGCCCCAGTGTTTGGTGTTCCCCTCCCTGCGTCCGTGTGTTCTCACTGTTCAACACCTACTTATGAGTGAGAACATGTCGTGCTTGGTTTTCTGTTCTTGTGTCAGTTTGCTGAGAATGATGGTTTTTAGTTTTATCCATGTACCAGTAGAGGACACGAACTCATCCTTTTTTATGGCTGCAGATTATTCCATGGTGTATATGTGCCACATTTTCTTTATCCAGTCTGTCACTGATGGGCATTTGGGTTGGTTCCAAGTCTTGGCTATTGTGAACAGTGCCGCAATGAACACACGTGTGCATGTGTCTTTATAATAGAGTGACTTATAATCCTTTGGGTATATGCCCAGCAATGGGATTGCTGGGTCAAATGGTGTTTCTAGTTCTAGATCCTTGAGGAATTGCCACACTGTCTTCCACAATGGTTTAACTAATTGACACCCACCAACAGTGTAAAGGCGTTCCTATTTCTCCATATCCTCTTCAGCATTTATTGTCTCCAGATTTTTTAATGATTGCCATTCTAACTGGCATGAGATGATATCTCAACGTGGTTTTGATTTGTATTTCTCTAATGACCAGTGCTGATGAGCTTTTTTTCATATGTTTGTTGGCTGCATAAATGTCTTTTTCCCTTTTTTTTTCCTGCCTACCCCCGTCCTTTTCCCTTTTTATGTGGGATAGTAGTTATTTGTGACCTAATAATAATTTTGGAATAATTTCTATTAATATCAGCTCTGAACCTAGTTGTACTGATCTGAGATTGTGTTTGTTCATAATAAAAGTAAAGTGAATCACACACAGAAAAAATCAGGCTCAATCCCCACACCATAGGCAATTACAGGTCCAGATATGTGATGAGACGTGCCCGAGGCCACACACTGGGTTTGGGTGCAGATGGGATTAACCCCCAGGGCTTTTGCCCTTTGCCTCCTGCTCTCAGGAGACGCTCTGATGTGGGGGAGTTTAGACTAGATGTTCTCCCTGGAACTTGCCATCTCTACGTTTCTATAATCCTGTGGCAAAAAAGGAAAAATTGTCCATGTGATGACCTCCACATTTTCCAAGAGAAAAATAGAGACCTATCTGACCCAGGATCTGTGACAAGTTCGTGTGCAAGAAGCCTGTGGATGTGAACTTTGGAGGGCAGAGCAGGGGGCATTGGGGCCATGTTGATGCTTTATGGAGTATGGGGAGGACTGGGAGGCTTTTATGGCCAAACGAAGCAAAATATGGAGGACTTATGCTAAGTAACTAACTAGGATTTAATGCATGACAATTATTGGAATGCATACAAAATGCTTTCTTAATTTATTTTTATTTAACCTTGTTTATATAGCAGTTACCTTGTCAGGAACCATTCTGAGCACTTTCCAAAAATTCATTTGTGTAATAGGAGCACTACAGGATGGTAATCTCAAGTGTGAAATTTTGGAGTCAAAAAAGACTCCAAATTTAGTGAAATTTTTAAATTTTTTATATTTTTGAGTCAAAAAGACTCCAAATTTGGTGAAATTTTAAAAAATTTCACGAGATTACCATCATATAGTGCTCCTCTTACATAAATTAAATTTGGTATTTAAATCCTTGTTCTGCCACTCTTATGAATTGTGTGACTGAGGCTAAATTACTTAACCTCTCTGACCCTCAACTGTAAAATGGGGATATTATAAATTTTTACCTAGACTTGTAAGAAATGGAATGTCTTAGTTTGAACCATATGAGATTACTCACTTAGCCTATTTGATTTATAAAGCTGGCAATTTTATGGAGTTAAACTAACATTTAAAGAGCATAGTAGAATTCCTGGTACTTGGGGAGTGCTCAATAAATAATAGTGTTTTAAAAGTTTATTTTGTTTGAGAGAAGCTAACAAACAACAGGAATTCTTCTCACCTATAAGACCTTGCATTTTAGCCAGGCATGGTGGCTCACACCTGTAATCTCAGCACTTTGAGAGGCTGAGGTGGGAGGCTGTTTGAAGCCAGGAGTTGGACACTAGCCCAGGCAACAAAGGCAAGACCCCACCTCTACCAAATTTTTTTTTAAAGAAAGAATTGGCTAAGTGTGGTGACACATCCCAGCATTTTGGGAGGCAGAGGCAGGAGGATTACTCTAGTCCAGGAGTTTGAGACCAGCCTAGGCAACATTGTGAGATTCCCATCTCTAAAAAAAAAAAAAAAAAAAAAAAGCAGAGACTTGTGTGGCACATGCCTGTAGTTTCAGCTACTCAGGGTGCTAAGGTGGGAGAATTGCTTGAGTCCAGGCGCTTGTTGCCACTGTGAGCTTTGATGGTACCATGGCCCTCCCGCCTGGGTGCAAGTGCAAGAACCTGTAAAAAAAAAAAAAAAAAAAAAAAAAAGGACATAGGCCCTGCTAAAATAATTGAAAAGCTTTCACTGAGTCCCAGCCTTTGAAAAGAAGAGAGATTCCCACGATGGTTCTTGGAGTCACCCTCGCTCTCCTTTCCAAGGACTTCAGCATGGAAAAGCTGCTTCCCAAAGAAGGCATCTCACGGTCCAGCCCACTGCAGTGATGAATCTGGGAACAGAGGCCCCCAAGACCCGACTCCTGGGGCTGCGAATTCCTCAGCCATATGTCGCCCTTGCAAGGTGGGGGGTCCCCATCACAGTCCTAGCAAATGCTCAGCCCCTGAGCCGGCAAGCCACAGGAGGTGAGATCCACTTGGGCTAATTGCATCAGGAGATGCCGCCACCCAGAGGCCCCTTCTCATCCCCTTCCTGCCTGAGCTTCGTGGTAGCCTGCATAGAAATGCCATTCTGTCTCTGAGGTCCCACCCTCAGATGGCAGCTCCTGTCTCAGGGAAGAACAACAGATGTGTGTGCAGATTGTCAACTCCGGCCTGAGTACCCATGTCCCACTGCTCACATCATGGAAACAATGTCAAGGCGGGAAGGCTTGGGGGAAACCAAAAGGATGGGCACAGGAGCCCATTAACCATGGTCAGGGATGGGATGGAAGCCCTCCACTCCACAGAAAGCAGCCGCGGTCCTGCCGGGCCCTGAGGTTGGCACCAATGGCGTTCCCAGCTGTGCTGCAAGCCATGCATTCAAACGATCATCATCATTACATTCTGCAGTTGTCCACCCTGTGTGGCAACTATGTTGAGGGTGGGATGGAGAATGTTTCATGGATCGGATTCCCAGGGGCTTATATTCAAAAGTCCAAACTGCCGCACAGCCCCGCTGGGTGATTTCATTGCTTTCTGATGTGGTAATGGCCAAATGCAGAGGTGGCGACCCGGTCACTACACATTAATCACGAAGAAGCCTGAAGTATTTGCACCCTCTCCTCCATTGCCCACCCTGACCTGCCCAGCTGGCTTCAGTACTGCAGACCATCCACCCCAGGGCACACCCCACCCTGCGGCAGACCGTGGGTTGCTTTGTAAATAACCATTGTCATCATGAAAGGAAGTTGCCAGGAAAATAAATACTTCATGACATCGTAAAGACACCACAAAACATACTCTCCACAGGTTAAGAAACAAAATGTCCAAGTTTACCCTTTGGAAATCAGAATAGCATACACAGCATTTGTCACCTGTCATGAGCATTTCCTTCTTCTTCTTGCTAGGTATACCCACGTATGTAAATGTATGTATTCAGCAAATGTCTTTGCTTTCTTTCCTCTCCTGTTTCTTTATCATGTAACATAAGACGAATTGGCTTTATATCAGGATTGCAGTATTGTTCATTTTACATCATAGTGTTAAGTTATGTCAGGAGAGTGAACAATCACTCAAGGACCTTATCTCCTCTTCTGGGGAAGAGGTTAGTGTGTTTTCGGTTGTATGCAGTAGAGGTGTATGATGTTAGGTGGAATCACAACCTTATTATTGTCTTTATTTGGAGATGGAGTGTGATGGTGCCAGGTTGATGAGGGGTGGGCTTGTGATGGTTAATTTCTTGTGTCCACTTGGCTGGGCTAAGAAGTGCCCATGTAGCTGAGATTACACGATTTCTGGGTGTGTCTGTGAGGGTGTTTCTGGAAGAGACTGGCATCAGAATCAGTAGACCGAGTAAAAAGAACACTTGTCCCCAATGTGTGTGGGCACTATTCAATCCACTGAGGGCCTGAATGAAACAAAAAGGCAGAGAAAGGCAAGTTCATTCTCTGTCCCAGCCTGGGACGTCTCTCTTGTCCTGCCCTTAGATGTCGGTGCTCCTGGTTTATGGGCCTTTGGAGCCCTGGACTTACTCCAGGGGCTTATGCTTGTAAGCCCAGCACTTTGGGAGGCCAAGGCAGGCAGATCACAAGGTCAGGAGTTCAAGACCAGCCTGGCCAATATGGTGAAACCCTGTCTCTACTAAAAATACAAAAAAAACTAGGCAGGCGTGGTAGTAAGCTCCTGTAATTCCAGCTACTTGGAGGCTGAGGCAGGAGAATTGCTTGAACCCAGGAGGCGGAGGTTGCACTGAGCTGAGATTGCACCACTGTACTCCAGCCTGGGCAATAGAGGGAGACTCTGTCTCAAACAAAACAAAACAAAACAAGACAAAATGTGTCTGTTTTCTAGGTTCCTTCCTCTCTCCCCTTGACTATAGCTATGTTAAAATGAGTTACTTAACAGAAGAGGAGGAAGATGAACCAGAACACTTGTATTCTGGTGCTGGGAGCATTGGGACAAGTACTTTGGAAAACAGTTTGGTAACATCGATTGTACTAGACCTAACGTATAGCTGCCTTGTGACGCGATCAGTACACTCCTAGGCATGTTCCCAACAAAATGCATGTGTGGGTGCACATGTGCACCAAAAGACGTATGCAAGAATGTTAGTGTAAGTTCATTCATAACCATCGAAGCCTAGAAACAACCCAAAGGCTCATCAGCGTGAGAACGGAGAAGTCAGTGACAGCATATTCGCATGATGGTTGCTGTGCACAGTATGTCTGAACCCAGCAGAGGTGCCCAGGTGAGGGCCAGGGACTCTGGCGGCCCCAAAGAATCTTTGAGGGGATCTGAGAAGGCAAAACAAGTTTCATGATATTGCTAAGATGTTATTTGCGTTTTCACTCTCCTCACATGAGCATGTGGAGTTTTCCAGGGGCTGTGTGACGTGTGACCACCCAGAAACCTAATGAGGAAGCAGCTGGGAGTGTCCCTTTCTCCTTTGTTAAGTGTGACATGACACCCCTCTACTCACTACACTTTTTAAAAAAAGAATGCCACTTACAAAAAACATGTTATTTATATTAACATGCAATGAGTTTATTCTTTCGAATGAACTCATAGATATTTTTTTAAAATCTCTCAGTTTTGTTTTATATTTAGTAAGTAGTTTTAGGCCTAACATGACAGAATATTTAAATAAAAGATGTTTAGAGTCCCCAGTGCTACTTAAGAAAGCAAAAACGTGTGGAGACCAAAATACTCTGAGAATTGCTGCTATTCACAGTGAAAAAGTAGGAATGGTGGCCGCCCAGGGCTGGGATAAATCTTGCAGACGTGGCGTTGAGGGGAAGAGGGCAGACCCCAGTATTGACAGCTCCGAAGCAGCCAGCACCAGGTCTGAGAGCGGTCAGGGCAGTGGTCTCCTGGTGAGGGTGATGACTGGGTGGGGGCACGGGATGGCCAAGTTCTGAGGTGTGGGTTAGGGAGCAGCTCCTGAGCTGGTGACGCAGGCGTGTGATGGTGGCACAGGGGTGTCCACTTTGCAAAATCCATCACACTTATTCTTCAATCAAGTGTTTTCCAAAAGAGGGGTAAAGGATGTGCTGGTCTTAATATGTAAAATAACTACACACACTGCCGGAAGGTTGGCCGCACAGTCAAACTTCAAAACCAGCTGGCTCTGTGTTTGAATTCCAGCCTTGTTCCTTACTGACCTCCCATCCTTTTAGCTCCCGCCCTTGTGAGATGGAAGTGGTAATGCGTGCTCGGCAATGTGGTGGGGGTGGAGGGGATTCAATGCAGAGGTGTCTGTGACCTGCTCAGCTCAGGGCCTGGTCCATAGTTAGTGCTCCCTAAATGCTGGGATGATTACTGACATCATCAGGACTTTCACATCTGATTTTCACCTATAATCTCCCTGGCACAGATGGTTTTGCAAACAAACACATCCCTGATAAAAACAATAAGACCTTCCTTTCCTTCTAGACCCTGTGCTGGTCCTACGCGTGTGCACCAATGGGTGCATCTGACGCTTCCAGCAACCCTAGGAGCCAGGGATCCACCATGCTCATCCCGGTTCCAAGAGGAGGAATTGGACACACACACAGGCTGCAAAGCCACTGCCCTGGTCCCTTGGCTGTGCATGGGGCCGCAGCACTCAGCCCAGCAGCCTGGCTCCATGCACACAGCACTGCAGCAGGAATGAGATCATGGCTTCACTGTCACCCTCGGCTCCCTCCCTCCCACACAGATAAGCATCAGGCCTGGGAATGTCTCTGGAGAATGGGGTTCCTTCAGCCACTGCAAGGGAATAGGCCGACTGCTCACCCTCCAGTCCTCTCCTCCCTGCTGGCCACGACAGTCCTTGGAGTTAATGAGCCAGGACGGTTCAGACACTGCCCTGGAGTGACTGAGACCTGCCACTAAATTGCATGTAACGCATTGGCCCGGTCCCCTGGGTGAGCCAGGCCGCTCCATGCTGCTGCCCACTGGGTTCAGGAAATGAACCACGGCAGATTTTCTCTCCCCAGATACTCATGCCCTTTGGGGGCCTCCCTGCTCCCCTCCCAAAATGCAGCTCCAAGACACACAGGCAGGAGACCCCTCTCCATGCCAGGGAAGTTAAACCAGCTCAATAGCACACAGCAGTCCCTCTCACCGCCCTCTGTGTGTGTGTGTGTGTAGGGGGGGTCAGCACACCCCAGGGGCCTTTTTTCACAGAGTCATTAATTGATGACAAACAGTAATGAATGGGCCACATTCCTACTTCGGTGAAGTGCATAATTCTGGGCTCGTGGAGCTGGGATGGGCCCAGCTCTTGTTTTCTTTTAATCTGGCTTGAAAGACGAACACTCTCCCAGGCGGCAGGGAAGGAGCCCGCTACCCCGTGAGTTCATCAGTGTGGCATGTGCGGCCTCGCTGCACTCAGAGATAGGAAATGCCGATCGTCACAGCCCCTTAGTGGCCTTGGGGGCATGGGCAAGGAGCCTAATTAGCCGTGGTCACAGTTTATTAAAAATCATAAATATTCCTCTTGGAGGCAGGGTGGGAGTCAGAGAAGGAAAGAGGCAGTATCTGGCTGGTGTGGGCATGTGTGTATGTGTGCACATGCATCTGTGTGTGCACACGTGTACATGTGAGGGTTCATGTGCAATTGATTTTCAACAAGTATGCTGAAGCAGGCAAACCTTACTTGAGGGCAGAGGCATGGATGCGGCTCAGTTGTTTAAGAATGTGTCCCACTGCCTGAGGACAGCGACACAGGCCTTTTGCCTTGCTTTCCTGGAGGCAGGAGTGTCAGAAAAACAACTGTATGTCATCATTCGTCACTTGTCCCAGTTCCCTTTGTTCCCAGTGGAATCCCACAAATATTGGGACAAGTGAACAATGATGACCCTGTGGTCAGTGCTGGAAATAATGAGATGAATCAGACACAGCCCTTTGCTTCAAGTAGTTCATAGTCTCTGGGGGAAACCCATGGGGAAACAGATATTCTGGGGCATAACAATTACACAGCAATAATAATAATAATAAAATAGATATATTTAGGCCCAGGGAAGGGCATGGCATGGGTGCTCTCTTTTGAATCTTGTAACTGTCCTGGCTCTGGCTCTTAGCACTGGTGGCAGGGGCCTCCCACTGTCCCGCCCCCACCCTGACCCATTCCTGTCCATGCCATTGAGACATGGAGTGGCCCCTGTGTCCCCTGGTGACAGGCACTTGGAGGAGGTTTGAGTGAGGGTGGTGCATGTCACATCTCAGCCCAGGCTTGTGTCATGGAGGTGTCCTCTCCCCCTCCTTCCCCTCTCACTGGTAGATGCACAGAACAAGCCCCCAGGGTATGGCGTATTAATTTTATTGGGCCCTGGACCCTTCCACATCTGATGAAGTCTCTGAAACTATCAGAGCAATGCTTTTAGATCTGTGAACTATGTAGGAGCAGAAAGAAAATCTATGACATTTGAAATATATACAGACATATGCGACAACATATAATCATGTGTGCACTTCACCAACACATTCAATAATAGGAATGTAGTAGCCGCTGCAATTTCAAATGAAAGTAGACAAAGTTTCATGTTCTCCACAGCTGATTCGTGATGAGAAAATATCTGATTTCCACGGTCAGAAGGTTCACAGCTGCTGCTAATACTACTGGTGTGTGTTTCTGGCATTCATAATAGAACCAAAGCTATACGTCAGAGGGGAGTGAAAATAAAGGTGTCTGTCTTTTCCATCCCTGTTTATGAACCTCCTGAGCTCCCTGTGGCCCACAGAGTGTGGGTTATGAAATCCAGCTGGGGATGAGGAGAGCCACCAAGCGGGGGGCACCTGGGTCCCTGAATCACACTGCAGAGGAGAGATTTGCCTTCCAACCTAAGAAAATGCCTTTCTACGAGGTTCTCTATCCTTGCTTATGTGAATCCCAAGCAGCAAGTGGAATCATGGAAAAGTAATTAATAAAGTCTTAACTAAACGTAACCAGTTCTCCGTTTTAAACTCAGCCCTGCAGCTAGTATTCTAGTGCCCCTCTGCACTCCAAATGGGTTTGTGTGCCACATCTTCTATCAGTCATATTTCCCAAGGCATGCATTTATTTGAAGAAGCCCCAAACTATCCAGACTAACAAGCATATTTCTTCATGAGCAATCCAGAAATCTAACTGGATGGTGTAGGTGAAATTGCTTTGACTGCAATGGGAAAGGGAGGAAGGGAGAAGCGTTAATTTTTATGGATCACAGATACATGTTAGATGCTGTGCATTGCTGCTTTTCATACACTATCTCATTTACTGAGAAGGTGAAGATGCTGAGCTCTGGCAGTGTGTGACCTAAGGAAATCACTTCAATAGTTAGGGTGCAAGTAGAAGATATCTAAATTGGCTTAAACAGTAAAGGGGATTTACCTGACCATGTACCTCAAAGTCCAGAGATAGGGAGGGCTTCAGGCTAGTTTGTTCCTGAGGTTGATATTGTCACCAGGGCTGTGTCTCTCCCTCTCTGTGGCAGCTTTGCCTCCAGAATGATTTCCCATGTGGTTGTCGGGTAGCTCCCGACAATACCTGGGGTTCCATGCTTCCTGTTTGCCTACAGCAGAAGAGGGAGGTCTTCCCATCACATCTAGTGGAAGTCCTGAGATCTGCTCTGATTTCCCTCATTTATGTAGCAACCTCATTCTTAAATCCATAACAGCATCCAAGAAGACAGAGCATGTGATTGTCCCAAACTGCTCCTGAGCCCACACAAACCACAGGACTAAAAGGTTCAGATTCCTATTAGGAATCTAGGGAGATAATAGACATTGAGAAGGCAGCTAACTATAGCCACAGCAAAAAAAAAAGAAAAAAGAAAAAAAAAGGCATTAATAGCATCAAACCCTCCACGAGCAAATTGCCCTGGTCCAGCCCCAGCTGCATGATCATCACATGCTGTCCATTTATAGGCGATGTGTCTCACTTAATTCTCAACCACCCCCAAGATGTGCAAACTCATGTTCTCCCCATTTTGTACATGAGCAAACGGAGAGCCAAGAGGTTAAATACTTTGTCTAAGTCTAAGTATCTTGTCAGTGGCAAGTTTCAGGGAGAACTGAGTTCTACTGAGGGCTTTTTACTCCTTAACCACCATGTAGAACTGCTTCTGTGGGTGCCCTGCCCCCCCCAGCCTCAGTTTACCCATCTTTAAAACCAGTTGGGTTGACTCTATCACTTTTCCAAGTGACTAGGCCACCTGGATTACATTCTTCCTGGGAGACAGGAGCCCTCATTTCTGTCCTGGTTGGTCACTCACCTCTATGTGACCTTTGCCATCCAGGCTCCCTGATGATGCCAGGCAGAAGTCATGAGGTTGAGAAGATGTCCCTGCTTGTGGCTGTGGCTCCTGGGCACATATGTAGCATATTTCAGGTACACCTTCCAAAATGGATGAGGAGGATGAGGAAACATTTGTGTACGCTCCCGAGCATGGGGGTGGGAAAAGGCCCCTAGGAGAGAAGGCTTGCTGTCCGAAGGCCTAGACGTGGGGAGGGAAGACCTCATCTTCAGCCTATTCACACACGGGCACAGGCTGTATTTTAACAGCTCTTTTTTCAAGTGGGCATTTGAGATCAAGAAAGATGGTCACCCCGCTAGTCAGTGGGTCAGTGGGAGATGTAGGAATAAGCAACTCCAGGCTCTTCTTTCCCCCAGGGTGCCAGGAGCCTCTGCTGTGGCGAAGACATTATGTTTCCCAATATCTGAGGCAATTCAAGGGTACCCACTGGTGAAACAGAAAAACACACTCCAAACCAGGGGGCCTTGCTTTCATCCTCGTTGTAACCACTGAGCACCAGGACAGACATTGGGCTGAGTGGAATTCTCATGCTTCAGTCACTGGAATAACCAAAATACTTACTGTGCCAACTGGATTGTCACCAAAATATTTCTTTTTAGTGGACTTTGTTGTCAAATGTTTGCTCACTGACAACCTGGCAGTTAGCCCAGACATGCATGCAAAGCAGTCAATCATTAGAGCGAGAGTGGGCGCGGTGCTGACGGATGCTGAACAACAGCTCTGCGGGCGAGGCTGTGACCTGCGGGGCCTGCTGATGGCCGTGGTGTAAATGCTCTCACCATGGCCAGTTTTGAGTGTGGAGCCCAGGGAATGATCAGCCCTGAGGAGTAGGTGTGAGGAGACTCCAGCACACCACTGCTTGAGGGGTGCATGATTTTTCATGCAAATGGGGACACTTTGGAGAGTAATGGGGGACACTGTGGAAGTCCCTACTGAGCAACAGGCATAAATCAGGAGCTCCCCAGGCAAACTGGTCACCCTCATTAGAGACCAGGCATCTGGTCACCCCCATTACAGATCAGAGGGACCTTAGGGATCATCTGTCCAACTCTCTCATCTTGCAGATGAGGAAACAGACACCAAAACGGGGGATGACTTGCCTAGGAAGCTGGACCACATCACATAACATTACCATTGTAATGCCTTTATCAAGAACACCTCACATATAAAAAAATCATACAGCTGGCTGCATCAGGGAGAAAAGGAGGGGCACCTCTGGATGCCACCAGAGACCAAGGCAATCCCTCTGTGGCTCAGAATCTGGTAATGGCTTTATTTTCTTGGGGGAAAAAATGTGAACTGGCTACACCTCCTGATCCATGAAATTGCAATTACCCTGAAGAGTCATTCATCACCTGCCCTTTTGAAGGTGGGAGGGATGGCATCTGAGGCTGCATATTTTGACACAC
Organism: Cacajao melanocephalus; assembly: GCA_963573385.1. Taxonomy (NCBI): domain Eukaryota; kingdom Metazoa; phylum Chordata; class Mammalia; order Primates; family Pitheciidae; genus Cacajao; species Cacajao melanocephalus. Next base: position 75,534 of record CAUYLG010051427.1, on the reverse strand, counting down.
ACACAGCTTCCCACAGTGATACAGTGGGAGGGACGGTGGCTGAGGTGAGGAATCTTGAACACCGCTTCCCTTCTGCCTGGGCTACACAGAGGTTCTTTGGCTCATTGCTTCTTCTCCTCTCTGCACTTCACATTCTTTACTTAAAATATGGCTGTGGTTCAGAAGATGGGTTTTTGTCCACTTAAGGCAATGTGCTCACTAATTTAAAAACTTCTCCACTCCCTACAACTCTGTTGTCTAATGATGCATTTTATTTATTTATTTATTTATTTATTTATTTATTTATTTATTGAGATAGAGTCTCCCTCTGTCACCCAGGCTGGAGTGCAGTGGCGTGATCTTGGCTCACTGCAACCTCCACCTCCCGGTTCAAGCAGCTCTCCTGCCTCAGCCTCCCAAGTAGCAGAATTATAGGTGCCTGCCACCACGTCTGGCTAATTTTTGTATTTTTAGCAGAGATGAAGTTTCACCATGTTGGCCATAGTTGGCCAGGCTGGTCTCAAACTCCTGACTTCACGTGATCCACCCACCTTGCCCCAAAGTCCTGGGATTATAGGCATAAGCCCCCACGTCTGGCCCTGCATTTCATTCTTTTAAATTCTAAAACATGCCCTAAAGTAGTGTTGCTGGATTTAGTAAATTTAGGATAAGTATGTGTTGTGTAGTATTTGGAACATACTTCTATTTTAAAAGTATTAATTTTTAATCTGAAATTAAAATATAACTGGGCATCCTGTTTTATCTGGCCATTTTACAGAAACATTTGAGTTTGAGATTCCTAAACTGGAGGGTTTGTGAGGTATATTCCAGCTCTAAAAGTTCATAGCCATCAATTCATTTAGTAATCTTGCTGGGTGCCCGTGGCATATATATTTCTGCTTTCTGGGAAATACAGTTGTTACCCCAATAAGCCCGGAGTCTATGAGGTTCAATTTCCAAAAACTGTTGCAACTCAAAGATACACAGTGTAAAGAACAAATAATCCAATTAAAAATGGGCAAAAAATATAAACAGGCACTTCTCAAAAGAAAACTTTCAAGCAGCCAACGAACATATGAAAAAATGCTCCACATCACTAATTATTAGAGAAATGCAAATCAAAACCACAATGAGATACCATCTCATACCAGCCAGAATGGCTATTATTATTAAAAGGCCAAGAAACAACAGATGCTGGTGAGGGTGTGGAGAAAAGGGAACACTTATACATTGCTGGTGGGAACGCAAATTAGTCCAGCCACTCTGGAAAGCAGTTTGGAGATTTCTCAAAGAACTTAAAACTGAACCACCATTTGACCCAGCAATCTTATTATTGGGAATATACCCAAAGGCAAAAAAATCATTCTACCAAAAAGACACATGCATTCACATGTTCATGGCAGTTTTATTCACAATAACCAAGACATGGAATCAACATAGGTGCCCATCAATGGTGGTTGGATAAAGAAAATGAGGTACATATACACCTTGGAATACTATGCAGCTGTAAAAAACGAATGTAATCAAGTCCTTTGCAGCAACATGGATGCAGCTGGAGGCCATTATCTAAGTGAATTAATGAGGGAACAGAAAATCAAATACTGCATATTCTCAGTTATAAGTGGGAGCTAAATATTGGATATGCATGGACATAAAGTTGGCAATAGTAGACACCGGGACTGCTAGAGAGAGGAAGGAGGGGGTCATGAGCTGAAAAACTAGGTACTGGGTGCTGTGTTCACTTATCTGGGTTGCAGGACCTTCTGTACTCTAAACCTCAGCATCACACAATATACCCATGCAATAAGCCTGCACATGTACTACCTGAATTTAAAAAAAAAATCAAAAGCAATTTTAGAGTTTCTCATATCCTTTCCTTACATTTCTCCAGAACCACAAAGGGATCTGGGCACACCATCCCCAACAGGAGACCTTTCCGCATCCACTTTTTCCTTCACACCTGAGTACTGCCTGAGGACTACAGTTGCTTCTGAAACTCCACTCTGAGTCACTCTTTCTTCAGCCACCTCATTCCTTTATTATGTCATACATCTGCCTACTCATTAGCTGAAAAGACATTCCTTGAGGAAGAGGAGGGAGGCAGAGATGAGGTTGACCATTCTGGAATATTCTGTAGTGGCCCTAGGGGATAGAGGAAACATATAAACACATAAACACATCTATGTTTATAGTTTGTGTTGTTATCTGAGCATAGCAAAAACCACGTTTCTGCCTTCAAAGAACTTAGTATGCACACAGGGCACAAGACACACCTAGTAGAACACACAAAGGCAGACCCATTACATGCTGGAAATGTAAACACCAAATGAATCAAAACAAAGGAGGAAGTCAAGGTGCCCTGGAAAGGCAGAACTGTTTCCTGAAAGGTCTTACAGCAGACGCAGATGCTGTCAGGTACTGCCTTCACCCTGACCACATCCAAACCCAGCACCTGAATCCCACTGGCTGAGGGCTATCTAAAGCCCCTGGAGTGCCAAGGCATCCCTATACCCAGAGCAGTCTTGAACCGATGTCAGGGGAGAGCGGGTGTATAAATACCCCAGCTCCCTCTCCTTGGGTGGGATAATTCTGAGGTCTGTGCCATGTGGTTTCCTAATGCTTGATGCTGACCTAAGGACATCCCCCTCACACTGGCTCTTCCCCTTTCCTCGGTCGTGTCCTCACTTGTCCACTCCCCTACTGGTGTTTCCTGAGATCACCTCTCAGATAAATGATTTGTGCTGGAATCCTTGTCTCAAGGTTGCTTCTGAGGGCCCCGAACAAGACAAGCACCAGCACTCCAAAGGACTGGCAAAGCTCAACTCCGAAGTCAGAAGAGGATGCCAGTGATGGACACCCAGGTCTAGGAAAGACCCCAGAAATTTGCTTGAAGAACACATTTTGGGTAGGCAGAGTCCTTGGTTAATTCCTGCCCCTTTCAAAAAGTCAATGACCCAGTACTTTGGGAAGCTGAGGCAGGAGGATTGTTTGAAGTCGGGAGTTCAAGACCAGCCTGGGCAACATAATGAGACCCCCGTCTACAAAAAATAAAAAGAAGTAGCTGGGCATGAAAGTGTGCCCCTGTAGTCCCAGCTACTCAGGAGGATTGCCTGAGCCCTGGAGTTTCAGACTGCCATGCACTATAATTGCACCACTACACTTCAGGCTGGGTGCTGGGTGACAGAGTCAAACCTTGTCTCTAAAAAGAAAAAAAGAAAAAGAAAAGAGCAAGAAAGAGAAAGGAAGAGAGAAAGAAATTTTTAAAATGTCAAAAAAAGAAAGAAATTTTAAAAATGGCAGGAAGGAAGGAAAGAAGGAATGAAGGAAAAAAGAGAAAGAAAGAAATGTTTAAAATCTCAATGACCTGATTGAATTAGATGCCTTCAGTTTCACAGATGGAGCAAATGGGCTCAGAAGGACTAGTGACATTTTCTCATGAAGAGGGACACCCATTTCTCTTCTTGGTTTTGCCAGCTCCCTTTCGGGATCTTTCTATTTCCCAAAGGAGAAGCTGGAGTCACCCAACACAGCCCTCTGACATTGCTGACTGATGGGCACTGTCTGAAGCATTATCGTAGCAGTAATGATAATAACATGTCCCTAAAGAGCACTCCCTGTGCCTGACACTGTACAAAGCACTTTACATGCACTGACCCCATCTTCATGGCCACATGATGTAGTAGCTTTAATATCCCTGCTTTATATATGATGAAACAAAACACAGAGAGGTAAGCTGACTTCCCCAGGGACACACAGTAAGGAAGCGGGAGCCAGAACTCATACCCAGGCAGCCTGGTTCCAGATCCCACACTCTGGAGCTCATACAAGCCATAACTGATCTAGAATAAAACACAGAAACAGAGGGAGTACATTCTTAACTAGCCCTTTCTAGATGCACCCTCAGACACAGCTAGCCAAAGACCAGGAACCAGCCTGCATCTTCATTGGATGGTTGGGTTAACCTCAGAAGTTACCAGAGGTTAGTCAGTGGTTCAAGATCTCTTGGCTCAAACCTCTTTGCTCTAGAAACACATCTGGAGAGATTTCTTGCACATTCTCCACTGTTTCCTAGTTTATCCTAGAGAGAAAACTCACAAATATGGAAGGTAATAAGCTTTGTCCCTTATGCCTGCTAAAATTTAGCAGCCCAGAATCGGGGGTGGGAATTAACATCACAAACATCACCTGGCGTCTTTTAGGGATGCATTCAGGCTGCTTCTCATTTCACCCACCTCTTTCCACTCACGGCTGGTGAAGAACACGACGTGGCACATTTTTAAACTGTCTGACCCTGTAATCAACCAATAACGTGTTCACTTGGAGCCTGCCTAACACACTGGCTAGCCTTTCATCATCATTTCCGTCATCAAGTAGACTGCCCAACTGGCCACTGCCTTCCAGGAAGGCTCCTGGGGCAATCTCAATGCAGTGTGTGAACTCCAGAATCTTTGCGAGCGTTTTGCTCACACAGCTTGGCTCTCTTGGGAACTTGCAGCTTGCTTCTGCTCAGCTGACCTCAAAATTGCCCGTGTCATGGCAACGTGCGTGCAGGCTGTGACTGCGGCTCCATGCGGGAACTTTTAGCTGCAACCCCCGCACACCACTGATTGAGAATACTGAACGCGGTGCTGGGATGAACAGAGGAAGATTTGGATGCTGAGAAAGTGGAGCAGCTCCGTGACTTCCCCATTCAACTGGAGGGGGTCCGTGGGGATCAGAAGAAACAAGCCTTGAGTGGTTTCTTATTCCATCGGACACTTGTGATTTGAGATGGTTCATGCTAGCACCTTTTGGAGTTCCAGCTTTCATGGGAATTGGAATGGAAAGAACCCTGAAATGTGCTCTTCTTGCTGGGAGCCACAGACACCTCTTCTGGAGAAAGGTGTGTAGGGAGCCCAGATGTGAAAGCAAAGTATTCTACTCCCTCCTCTCAGCCCGGAAGGAGTTCTGCCCCCTGGCAGTCCCCCATGATGAAGAGGAGATGGCAGGGAACAAGGTGGGGGGAGCCTAAGAAGAGCCCCAAAGTGGGGGCCACCATGGGATGGCCTGGGCACTCTGTGACCTGGACCAATGATCTTCCCTCTCTGGCTTAGGTTTGCTTGTCAGTAGTAATAACAGCAATGACAGCAACAATCGTAATTGCTGAATATGAATGTGAATAGTCCTCCTTCCCTGTTTGCACGCAAACACCCCTTTGCCCATACCATTATACACAGATAGGCCCGTTAAAACCTCGTGAGGTAGACATGAGCATGAACCCATTTTTACAGATGGGGAAACTGAGGCATGGGGATATGAAGTAACTTGCCCATGTGGGTGACAAAGCTGGGATTGGAACCAGGTAATTCAACTCCAGACCTGTGTTCTTCACCACAAAGCTATCCCACCTCCCTTGTGAAATAGGGGTTTGAGCTGGAGCTGGACTTCTCAACCTGGAGTGACTCAGGCAGTGGGTTTCAGGCTGTGAGCCTCTGAAATGTTAATAGACACAGGCATTTATGCATGTTTCTAGATTGTGCTAGATTCTCAGAAGCGTTCCTAACCCCCCAGTAAGATCATGAATCCAGAACCACCAACTTGACCTGAGACCCTCTCACCTCCCAGCATAGAAAACTTCTCCCAGTTCCCTTGCGTCTTCATGACCTACTGCTTGTTCCCCCAGAAAAAGCAGAAGAAGGGAAAAAAAGCCTTCTGCAGCCCTGTGAGCACCTTCTCCTGGATGCGTTTCCTCATTCTGATTTTCGATGTTAGCGTAGCAGATGCTGTGTTGGCTCAAAGCAGGGACACTCAGGTTTCCATGTGGGTAAGAAGAATCTGCAGAATTTGCCTTAAAAAAATGCAAGTCTCCTTTCATTCTCATGTAAGCAACAGGTATTTATGACTGTGATGCAACCAGTCTCAGAGCCACCCTGAGAAACACCGCCTAATGGAATCTCCATCCCTCAGGACAGAAGCCGACCGGTCCTGCCTGCCCGCACCTAATCGCCCCACAGAGCACCCCCTCCTTGTCAAAGCCGGCGACTCTCCAGGCTTCTGGTGCAGACAATGTGGTCACCACATGCACGGCACCCAGCGAGCGGGGATGCCAGGCAAATGTTATTACAGCGATAACAGTGATTCTGCTTCGGATAACAATGATGGCAATCTGTATTAAATGACTTGAAACTGCTGATGCCTTTCCTTTTCCCCACTCAAAGAGAAGAAAGGGATGCGAACGTGTCACTTGAACCGGCAGCTGCGGTTCATCTGGACTCCATCGTTCCTGCTCTCATCTTTATTAGTAGCATTGTTTAAAAAAAAAATGAGTAAGTTTGGAACCACCAGGTGTTTTGAATTTTTATCTTGTTCACTTGCTTACATGAGGAAATTCAAATAGAGACCAACGCATTAATAAAAGCCCAGTGGAAGGAAAGTGCTGCTTCTCTCTCAGGTGGGGGGCTCTTTGTCCTCCCGGGCAGGCTCCCCCAAGTTCTGGGTTCTGGCTGCAGTTCCAGCCCTGGCCACTAGGAGTTGATCTCTGTAGCGTTATCTGTGCCGTTCCTTCTCAGTCCTCCTCTGAGTCCTCTGTGACTTCAAGCAGCCACAGGCTTTCTTCCCCCTCCCTGCTAATCCCAAAGGAGGGCAGCAGGTTCAGTGTGGCTGCCCCTGGCTGGACTCGCCCTTCCTGGTTACTTCTGCTGAATCCACTCTCCCTGTCAGTCTGGGACAGAAAGAAGAGAAAAAAGAGCTTCAGCCTCAAGGGGAAGACCAGATACCCCAGCAACCCTCCATGCTCCAGGGTCTCCTTCTGGCACCTTGCAATCTCAGCGCCAGCAGCTGAACACCGAGGGTTTTGTTCTGTGGAGGATGCCAAGTGAGGCTTGAAGCCTGAATTAGCCCCGTGAAAGGGGTCTTGCTCCCCCCTCATACCCTGAGGTTCAGGGAGCGTGGGCAGCTTACCCAGGGGGACCATAAGAGCCCACATGCAATTTGGTGACCCCCTCTTCCTCTGCCCTTTAGCCACATGTAGCTATTAGAACAGGATGCCATTGACATTTATTGCCAATACACAATATCACAGGTGCAGTGACAAAATAGAATATTTCTATGTAGCCAGGAAGAAAAATTGAGAAAATATCCATTTTACTAGGAACGTTCTGTCCCCTTCCCCACAACTGTATAGACTGCAGGGTGGCCATTCCATAGTCTTTCTTATCTCTGCAGAAATCTGGGCAAGGGCAGAGGATGAAGCGAAGCCGGCGTTTTAAGTCTCACTTTGGTAGCTTTGAGGAAACGGGTTTGTGCAGGAGGTGGAAATTAACTAAAATGAGGTGGAGGATTACGAGGGGATTTTACCTACTCAGGCAATCCTGAGAAGAGAGGGGTGACTTCAGCGAAGAGCACATGCTGAGCCTCCTCTCGGGGGAGAATCAGACTTAAGAAGCCACTTGCTGATAAGGGTTAATCCATGGCTAAATGGGACAGTACCAGAAGTAATTAACATTCCTTGACTCGGTTTCCCTTTGGCTGCACAGCACTTACTTGGTGAACAAAAATCTCCATTTGCTGTAATGAGCCCATCAGCCTAAGTCTTTGAGTTCCGTGCTGTTTTTCTGGAGCTCCTCTGACCCATGGGGCTGGTTTCAGCCACTGCGATAGCTGGGTGTGTAGCAGAGCCCCAAGGAGGTGGCCCATCTCCCATCCTTTTGCACTAAAACAGATAATCCTGAGCCACAAAAAAGTACTGCAAGCAGCAGAATGCTCTGTTAAGGGATTTTCTCAGACAGTATCCAAAACAAAAAAGGAATGAGGAGGCCATTTACATGGATTAGGACCCTGTGGATGTGGAAACACAGGGTTTTTAGTCTCTGTTTTTCTGTTTTTTCTTTTTAATTGACATCATCCCTCGATATTCCCCAAACAGAGTCTAACTTCCTTATCTTATTGGAAAACTCTAAAATGGAAAGGCAAAAGAAAATTCCAGAATGCAAAATTTCTGGAACACTCAAAAATAACGATTCATGAAAAATAAGAAATAAATTGAAGACTAAAGTGGGCTCATGTGCAAGACTTAAACGGAGGCCTGATTTAGCACACTTTGAGTTTTGCACCTTCGTGATGCACTTAGTGTGTCTGGGAAAAGACAGTTGGGGGTGGGGAGGGCCGTATGCTGGAAAATGAAACCTTAGCTGATGTGAAAATGAAGAAGATGTTATGCCTTTCAGGTTATTTTTAAGCTTCTCTTTTAAATGAATGAATTTTTTTTTTACAGCGCCTGATTCCAGATTATCTTCTATAATTGCATTATCCTGAGATTTACCAGGATAAAGTGACCCAGCTTAGTTGTAATAATCAATAGCAGTTGTAACAACAACCACATGTGCAGGCTGCCTTCCTTTGCGCCTACTTCCTGGCTCCCTTCAATAACTGGACAGAGGCAGGACGTCTCCTGCGGCCCGGTACTCGTCTGTGAAATTACAAATTGCCAGTATTTTTCCCAGCCTGGTTTCATCTGATTCAACACATGGACCTGTCACCAAATCCCCTAATAGCTGTTACCGGGGCAAAACTTCTTGATACCCAGCTTGGTTTTTCCTTTGCTTCATTCATTCATTCATTCCATTAATCCAAATTATACTGCCTGGTACCGCGGAATAAGTTCCTACTTCTTGGAAGGAAAATATTTTTCTCTGTTGGTCCACACAGATCATTTATTACATCTTAATTCCAGATGAGAAATATCAATAATGGTATTTCAGTTTACCGGAGGCCACTGTGAGTCAGAGTTAAGGAGAGACGTGGAAGAGATCTGTGAATATTGAAACAGAAAAGTGAGGACTGTAGTCCTAATAGCTGCCACCACACCCAAGTAAGGTGCATGGAAGCATGTACACCCTTAGGGCCTTCCTTTACCCTCACAGTGACCTTATGAGATAGGAATTAGTGTTATCCTTACGTTAGGTTGACAAAACCATAGGTTGGTGCAAAAGTAATTGTGGTTTTGCCATCACTTTTTTTTTTTTTTTTTTTTTGAGATGGAGTTTTTCTCTCTTGCCCAGGCTGGAGAGTGTGGTGGTCCAATCGCGGCTCACTGCAAACTCCGTCTCTCGGGTTCAAACGATTCTCCTGTCTCAGCCTCCCAAGTAGCTGGGATTACAGGTGCACACCACCACGCCTGGTTAATTTTTGTATTTTTAATAGAGATGGGGTTTCACTTTGTTGGCCAGGCTGGTCTTGAACTCCAGGCCTCAGGTGATCCACCCACCAAGGGCTGTCAAAGTGCTGGGATTACAGGCATGAGCCACTGTACCTGGCCGACACCACTTTTAAAGGCGAAAACCGCAATTACTTTTTCCCCAACCTAACATTACAGATGTGGGAACTGGGCCAGAGAGGGTAAGTAACTTGCCCAGGGTCACACAGCTTGAGCAAGCTGCTACCTAACAGTAGGTCCTACCCTGCTACTTTTTGGAGACACTAAGACAAGGTTTAAGCAGGGTTGCTCTCCTGGGGCAGTAATAAGCGAAGTCTGTGTGTGAGGTCAGTGCGGGAAACCAGACAGCACAGCGGGGTCAGGAGGTGGCGGTGGCGGCAGGTTCCTTCCAAGCTCTGCCCAGAGTCCTGGGACCTGCTTCAAATCCATAGCCAGGCCCTTACCCCGGACTCACCCTCAATTTCCTTTGAAACCTGGAACACTGCTCCACAAAGTCAAGCCTGTTTCCTTCCCGGTTCTCATTTTTCTTCCACACTCTGACCACAAAAAACCCTTTCAGAAACACCCGCAGATGCAAACCCACCAGCCAAATTCAAGAGCATCTGAGATAAGGTTGAAAACCCCCATTCACCACGGCAAGGGCTTTTTGCCAGCTTCCACCTCCCTGGCCCATGCCTGCCAGCCTGTCCTCAGTGTGAGAGGGAAGGAGAATGAGCGGCCGGAGCTCCACAGAGACAGGAAGGAGAGAGGGGGCACCTATTCTCTCTTTGGATCCAAAAGCAGGTGTTAATGGGTGATCATGTTCCTATGATGGGTGCTTTGCAGACCCTTTCTCAGCTCTCATGATCACAGCAACTCACGCACTCACCGGTAAGCTGATACTGAAACAGGAAGCCGTCCCAAGCATTCCGGGCAGAGGCAGGCCCTTCATTGCTTCCAGGCAACCTTCTCCTAGACCAGAAAAAAAGATCCTTTCGGTGGAGCCGGAGTGCCTGGCTCCAAATCCTGGCTTTGTCTCAGCTCCCTGAGTCTCAGTTTTCTCATCTATAAAATGGGAGTGAAAACTGTACCTCCACTACAGGGTTACCATGAGGAGGAACAGAGTGCATGTTTATGAGACGCTCAGAAGAGTGCCTGGCCACAGGACATGCTCCACCATTGGTAAAATCTCGTGGAATCAAATAAAAATGAGGTTGGGTGTGGCAGTTCACGCCTGTAATCCCAGCACCTTGGGAGGCTGAGGCGGGAGGATTGCTTGAGTCGAGGAGTTTGAGACTAGCCTGGGCAACACAGTGAGGACCCCGTCACTACAAAAAATTTTGAAATTAATAGGGCATGGTGGCATGTGCCTATGGTCCCAGCTACCCTGGAGGCTGAGGTGGGAGGATTGCTTGAGGTCGGGAGGTTGAGGTTGCAGCAAGCCGTAATCATGCCACTGCACTCCAGCCTGGGTGACTGAATGAGATCCTATCACAAAAAATTAATAGAGGCCAAGGTGGGTAGATCACTTGAGGTCAGGGGTTCAAGATCAGTCTGGCCAACACTGTAAAACCCCATTTCTGCCAAAAAAGACACACAAAAAATTAGCTGAGAATGGTGGCGTGTACCTGTAATCCCAGCTACTCAAAAGGCTGAGGCATGAGAATCGCTTGAACCCAGGAGGTAGAGGTTACAGTGAGCCGAGATTAAGCCATTGCACTCCAGCTTGGGCAACAGAGTGAGACTCTGTCTCAAAGTAATAATAATAGTCATAATAATAGATTTAATAAAATAATAAGTAAAGAAATGAATTGGTAACTAAAACTTGACAGTGAGGGCACGTACATGTTTCAGTCCAGACAATAGTCATGGGATGGGTACTCTGGGGTCATCAAGCAGCTTTCAAAGTAGTATTCAGGTGGAGACTTTTAATTTTTTTGAGACGGAGTTTCACTCTTGTTGCCCAGGCTGAAGTGCAATGGCACGATCTCGGCTCACTGCAACCTCTGCCTCCCAGGTTCAAGCAGTTTTCCTGTCTCGGCCTCCCGAGTAGCTGGGATTACAGGCATGCACTGGTGGGATTATACCATATCTGGCCAATTTTTTGTATTTTTAGTAGAGACGGGGTTTCACCATGTTGTCCAAGCTGGTCTTGAACTCCTGACCTCAGGGGATTGATCCACCAGCCTTGGCCTCCCAAAGTGCTGAGATTATAGGTGTGAGCCACTGTGCCCAGCCAGGTGGAGATTTTTTAAAAAAAGATCCTGCCATCCAATTCCTTGCTGCCGCCTCCATTCACCTAGGGGAGGACCCTGCGCAGTGGTGAAGAACCCTGAGTTTGGAGTCAGATGGATCTGGCTCCAGCCCAGCCTGGGCTGCTCACAGCTGCATGACTTCAGGCCCGGGTTTCCACCCTCTGGGCCTTGGTTTCTTCCTCTGTTGGCTGGCAGCAGTGATTTCTGGGAACCTGGTTGTGATAAAGAGCAGTGGAGTGAAGGCAGGGACACAGCCACACTCTGCTAAACTGGGTACCAAATAAAGACAGAGGCAGAACTGCAGACCAGGGCCACTCTTCTCATGTTTTGGTTTTGTAAGATAGTTATTTCTTACCAAAATATATTTTTCATTTTAATGTGAAATGGGCTTACTATTATTTTAAAATGAATCAACACATGGGATGTGTTAAAAATGACTGTTTTGTTTTCTAGTATGATAAATATTGATGGCTATGGCCTGCAGAAGGGAATGTTTGAGGATCCTCAGTATTTTTTTATTAGTGTCAAGTGTTCTTGGAACAGAAGAGTTTCTGCACCATGAAGTTAGAAAAGCACCAGATTCCAGGATCGCTGAGCCCCTCACATGTCAAGAAACCGAAACAAACCCCACACTCGCTGGCGTGTCCTCTGCGTTTTCTGTTCTCAACAATCACAGTTGTTGCTGAGTTTTCCTTTTTGTGCCCACCACAGGGGTTCTTTGAGAGAATACGAGGTTAGACGCTTCCAAATAAATAAATGGAAATGATTCTGTAGTTACGGAGTGTACACATTATCTACCACTAGTAAATGTCTCTCTCTTTACTTTCTTTTAAGCTAAACACAGTAAAAATATATTTGTTTTGAAGCTGGGCATGAAAGGAGAGGAAGGGTTCAGAGTTTGTTTTCAGGGTCCTCTGTCAAGGAGAGTGAATTCTACCTCTTGCCTGCTCAAGAAAATGGTTCCTCCAACTAAGACTGAAAACTTATCATCCTAATAGTGCTATTTCCTCCAAGAACTTTTAATCCATCAAAGGAGGCGGCTCTGGTTCCACGGAAGGAGCTGTCCTGGATGAAAAACACAAGTTCCAAAGTCCAGCTCAGCCTCTTGTGAGCTGTGTGCCCCTGGGCAAGTCACGGCACCTCACTGAGCCCATGTCCCTGTGGGCACTAAGTCCAAGTGCCTCACAGGGGGGTGGTGGAAGTGCAATGAGATAATGCATGTAAAAGTTCTGAAAAAGAGTTGAAGATGCGTTATTGTTTTAACCACAAACTGATTACAAAGATAATGTGTGTTCCATATACAGAATTTGGAAAAAAACAGGACAGCACAGTGCAAAGGAGGGAAGGAAAATTGCCAGGAATCCCATTCCACTGTTAAAACAGAATGGAACTCTGTGAGGCGGATGGAGAGGCGCTGGCCGTGCAGCCCAGTCAAGCTGACCTCACTCTGCACCACGGGTGTTTCGATACATGTGTGCCCGCAGGTGTGCACTGATGTTCCAGGGAAAACCGTGTGCCGCCAGGTCCCCACTGTACGGTGAATGATTTCATCACTGCAAAGCAAGATTTGGAAAACTAACTTTTAAATAAAAATTTTGTACATGGCGGAAAAACAAGCATAGAGCACCCTTGATGTTTCTTCCCCTCAGCATCTCGAGCATATTCCACAGAAGGGTTCCGTGCACACAGTAACCATCTCGCCGGCCGGGAAACTGGCTGGATGGAGCTGCTGCACCTTTAAGACCTTTCAGCCTCTTTGCAGGGACATGGATGGAGCTGGAAGCCATCCTCCTCAGCAAACTAATGCAGGAACAGAAAAACCAGACACCGCATGTTGTCACTGATCAGTGGGAGCTGAGCGATGAGAACACGTGGACACATGCCAGGGAACAACACACACGCTGGGCCTGTTGAGGGCAGCAGGGGGAGGGAGAGCATCAGGATAAATAGCTAATGCATGTGGGGCTTAGTACCTACGTGATGGGTTGATCTGTGCAGCAAACCACCATGGCACACGTTTACCTATGTAACAGGCCTGCACCTCCTGCACATGTACCCTGGAACTTAAAATAAAAATTGAAGGGGAAAAAAAAAACTTGTCGGGCTTCTAAAAGCCTCCTCCTGTGTCCAAAGTGAGTCCCAGTGTTGGCTCTGGCAAGCCGTGGCAGGGATAGACAGTGTGTGTGGGACGCACTAGATTGTCTGGCCGCCCCTTTCCTGCTGGAGATAGGGGAACACCAGCTAGTGTTTGATGGGTTCTCGGAAGGCAGCAGGCCCTAGGCTCAGGCCCCCAGCAAGCTCGGTCCCTATCCCTCCTTCTACGAGGTGATGGACTGTGCTGCCTATTTTACAGATGATTTTTCAAGGTGTCTTTTTTTAAAAAAAGAAAAAGAGCACACACAATTGAAGTGGAAAAGCCAAGCTGTGAAGACCGACCGCCAGACCCCAAAGGGACAAACTGTCACGGGACGCCGGTCCTCTTCCAAAGCTTCACTGCGGGAAGCCAGCCTTCTCCCTGGGGCCCTCAAGGCTGACAGATTCCTCCCCAAGCCTGACTCAGGTGGCTCCTCTCTGCTCCTCACTCCGCCATCCCCCGTGTGTGAAGCCCTCAAGGGAAGGAGCGCCTCTCTCTGTGCACATTCTTGGTGCTGAGTGATGCTCGGGTCCTGCAGGAGAGGTGCCTCTGGGTGAGTAGGAGTGCATCAGCCAGCAACTCACACAGTGCTCCTTCCCTCTACTTACACATTGCTTAAGTGCCAGAAGAGGTTTCGTGGTTCCTGCTGGTCTAGAGGAAAGGATTAGGCATAAAACATGCAGTCTTGAGCAGCCCTGGACCCCTCAGGGTTAGAAGCCTTAAGGAAAAATAGGAGGAGAAATGATTTTTCAAACTGGAAAGTGTTGTGCAGACAGAGCTGGACACAGAGCTGCTGTTTGGTAACATCTGGGAGTGACTTCAGGCCCCTGCGTTCTCAACACCCCTGCCCTGGACGCCGTGGGCTCGGGCTTCTGACATGGGCTTGGGTGCCTCTTGATATTTGAGAAACTGGTTGTATCAACAGATCTGAGAGCTGACTCTGTAGAGTCCTGTGGGAAGTAGAAACGTTCTTTTTAAAGTTTCCTTTCTTGTTAAAGAATAAGTGTGCTGATAACTTTGTGAAGCCCTGTCTATGTAGCTGTTAGACATGCTACGCTTAGGTATGTAGTACATTCTGTGTCCTTGTACTTTAACCAAGATATCTGTGCTGGATGTGCTCACAGGCATGTCCCAGCTCTCCACTGCTTTTACCTGTTTAGAAAAGTTTTAAGTTATTAGCCAATCGGGTTTTAGTTTAGATTGTGAGGTCTAACTCCAGCCAACGGAGATCAGACACAGCAGTAAGGACGATCCCAAATGCGTAAGAAATAAATTTGTGTATATTCCCTTTGTTCTTTGTACTCTCGTGGCAAGATGGCTAGTGAGAGTACCCTTCCTGCAGTCCAGAAAGTAAAAATTGCGTTGCTGAAAGATCCTTTGTCTCAGTGCTGATTTTTCTTTGTGGCACCGAGCGTGTATGTCCAACAACTCCCTTCAGTGAACTGTCTGCTTGTGTGTCAGGATGTGTTGAACCCAAGGGATACTTGGAGTCAGGCGGAATGGTCCAGTGACCAGACCCAGACCTGAAAGACGGCAGTGCAGGAGGGTTGTAGCAGTGTATCAGCAGGGAGAGGCTGAACCTCACGCAGGTCACAGACAGCCTCCATCTCCAGGTTTACATTTAAACAGAGAAAAGGCCATTCCCTGCTCACACTTCAGGCCCGTCACAGGAAGGCAGAGGCTGCTATTCACAAAAGCCCCTGAGGACGTGGCCTACACAGTGGCCGCCATCTTGGTCATTTCCATTGCTCCCCCCATCCCCAAAAGGGGGCTTTGGAGGCTTCACTGCCGCAATTAAGCAATTAAGCATCCTAGCCCGTTCTTCACTGGCTCATCCTGCATTGGCCTGAATTAGTCAGGTGCCCCACCAGGCCCCAAGGGGACTGGCAGATGGGCATGGCAGGAAAAGGTTGGCAAACAGCACCAGTGACCACCACACAGAATAGAGATGTTTCTGCCGAATCCTTAATCGCTCACAGAGAGCTGGGTTGAGGAAGATCCTAAGGTCAACGGTGGAATGCGTGGCCTCCAACAGGTGCCTGGGGAGGGCTCTGGTTGGGGGTGCTTGCCCTGGAGCTGCCTCCCCTGGCCCACATCAGCACTCGCACTTGCTGATCAGAAAATGAAGGTGCATGGCAGCAGTGAAGGGTGAGGCGAGAGCCAGGGTTTCTGACTCCCAGGCCAGCCTCCTCCCCGCTTTGGCCATGTAGTTGCTTCTAGGACTCAGCTGGAAAATCAGACAATTGAGGGTTTTAGATTTCCTTTTGCCATTACATAGCAAGACTCTCTCTCCTCCTTAAGAAATAACACAGAGGTGCCAGTGTGTGGCCTCTTCCTTCCAAGCTGGAGCTGCTGACACAGGGGGCCACATAGAATGCCTAATGTGGAGTTGCTGAAATCCCTGACATTAAAAGCAAAAGACAGAGAGCGAATGTAAGTGAATCTCTGTTGTTTGTCCACATAAGAACTAAAATGATCCTGCCTTTTATTTCTCAGTGCAGAGTCATGCGGTTGGCCACATGTTGGCATCTGGGTTTATAATTCTCACCAAATGAGTCAGCAGAGAGAGGAACATGGAGGGTTTTTTTTGAACAGGCATCTTTGAGTCAATGCGCAATATCATTTTTAAAAAAATGCTGGAGTCCCTGCTTCCTCTCTTGTTATGGACAGACATGGCTGGCTGGTCCCAGTGTATGCATGCACACTTGCTTCCTTTCTGGAGGGCAACCAAGGCTGTATTTCAGGCACACGTGCATATACAATGCACTTGCACACACATGTGCACAAACACCGTTGATGACTTTGCAGCTGGAGTAGTGTTTGTATCCACTCCAGGCAGGAGCCCTGCACCTCTTGATAGACTCAGCCATAGCTCACCTGCTGGGTCAAGCTCTGAAACAACTGGGACCAAAAGGCCAGGCTCAGCCCAGAAATGGAATCCTTTCATAGCTCATTTATACTAACGCGTAAATGATTGACATCAGTTTTTTCTTTTTCTTTCTTTTTCTTTGAATAAGCTTTGATGGGTGCATTGTGTGAAAGACCAAAGATGCAGTAGAAAGGAGTTGCATTAAAATAAAGGAGAAGGCTGGGCATGGCACAGTGGCTCAAGCCTGTAATCCCAGCACTTTGGGAAGCCAAGGCGGGCAAATCACTTGAGGTCAGGAGATTGAGACCAGCCTGGCCAATATGGTGAAAACCCGCCTCTACTAAAAAAAAAAAAAAAAAAAAAAAAAAATTAGCCTGGCGTGGTGGTATACACCTGTAGTCCCAACTACTCAGGAGGCTGAGGCAGGGGAATCGCTTGAACCCAGGAGTTGGAGGTTGCAGGGAGCCAAGATCGTGCCACTGCACTCCAGCCTGGGCAACAGAGCAAGACTTTTTCTCAAAAATAAGTATATAAATAAATGAGAAAAGTTTAAACAGAGGAAGATACAGGACTAAACACTTTTTTCTTTGAAGACATTTATCAAGCAGTGACTTTGAGCTCATCTTGACTTGGTCTAATTGAAATATATCAAAGATCTTTCTCTCCTAACTGCTGTTACTGAACTGGAAATCTTCCAGCTTGGAGCTGCACAGGTCCCACAGGCTTTGTGTCTGTTCCTTGGTTTCAAACCCCCTTGGAAACTTCCTCAAAGCACACTCGAGTCATCCCTCTTAGACATCCTTTTGCAATAGACAGCCTGTGCTACCAAAACCAGGCCAGGGATCGCCTCCAACATATGTGAATCCTTGGCCTAGAGTTTGCTTCTGGGGAAACTCAAACCAAGGCAAGATAAGTTTTGGTTTTTTTTTAGATAGATTCTCATTCTTTCACCCAGGCTGGAGTGCACTGGCGTAACCTTGACTCACTACAGCAACCTCTGCCCCCTGGGTTCAAGCAATTCAAGCCTTAGCCTCCCTAGTAGCTGGGACTACAGGCACAGGCCACCACGCCTGGCTGATTTTTGTATTTTTAGTAGAGAGCGGCTTTCATCACGTTGACCAGGCTGGTCTCGAGCTCCTAACCTCATGATCCTCCCACCTTGGCCTTCTAAAGTACTGAGATGACAGGCGTGAGCCACCACACCTGGTCAGCAAGAAACTATTGATGGGAAAAGAACAGCGTATTTGAAATGCAGCCATTTAGAAAAAAAGAAAATCCAGAACATAGGATCACATTCAGAGAAGACACAAAGACAAAGTAAACGTATATGAGGAAATGAAGGTCTTGGTGGCTCACAGACGATAACCATACTGCCGTCTATGGTGCAGTCCCCAGCTCTCCAATGGCAAGGACAGTCTGTGGTCATGTGTCCAAGTATCAGTCTGGTCCCACGCTACACTGGCCTGGTCCCACCCTCTGATTCCTTCAGAAGGAGGCGATGGCCTTTGCTGCCGTCTGTTAGTTGAAAGCATGGCAGCCCATCCATGCTGCCCCAGGGCACTGACAAAGCCCCACATGGTGGGTGGTGAACCTTGCCACAGGGTAAGTCTTCAGTGAGTGCAAGCAAGAAAATGAGAGATCCTGGTACACTGTCCGAGAGTCTTTCAGGGAAGCGTGCAAGTGGAAAATAGACAAGACTTCATGATGAAATGGCTGGGTGTGCCCAGGAGGATGGAGAAAGAGGAAGCTGGCAGGTGTGCCTGAGGGAGAATGAAAGACAGAAAGGGGGGTGCAATTTGCCTGATATTGTCGCATTAGTTCATGGGTGGTGATGTTTGCTATTCTGAGTCTGTCAGAGGAAGAGGGAAATCACCTATTTGATTTTGTACTCATTCATTTCCTGTTTCTGGAGAATCTCTGTTGTGTGTCAGACGCAGCTGAGCCTCTCTGCATTGCCTCCTCTATCTTACACCTACAGAGGAGGAAATGCAGCCTTAGAAACAGTGCCTTTCTCATCCGTAAGAAACAGCTGTTAATGCCCAGCCCCCCTCTCATTTCGGTGCTGCGTCCCACCATGCTGCACGGTGCCGATGGGCCGGCTGGACCGTCATGGCAATGGTGGCTCTCTAAAAATAGGATCCCCCACCCCAAGGAATGGGGCCACCACAGGAAGCAGCTCAGACCACTTCCAGGGGCATTCTTCTGCCTCCAATAAGCTGGTGTTAGAGCCACTGACGGACGAATGGGCTGTTTGACTGTCATAAATGAACAAGGACCAGCCCCACATTGCTCCTGAACACAGGCCGACGGGGAAGGAAGTCTCCCAAGCTGGGGCCAGCTTCGTATCCAACGCTGCCTTTCCCTCTAGCAGCGGCTCCTGCAGGGAGGGTCTCCCCGTCCCTAGAACTGGAGCGTGAAAGTCAGCAAAGTCGCATACATCGCAGGAAATGAACTTCTGCCTCTTTAAATTCCTGCCACCGTCCCCATCCCGCCTGTAGCCACAAATAGATGTCTTTCAGTATTGGCTCTGACCTCAGCCCTCCCTGCCCCCACATCTCCTTATTCCCATTTTTTTTTTTTTCCCAGCAAATCCTACAAGGCAGAACGGACCCTGCTGACCTCACCAACGTGGTTTCTTCTGTTCTGTGTGTGTTTCTGTTTTGCTGCTACACTGACTTGTGGTTTGCCTCACACTTTGTAGCGTGCGTGGCAGTTGTACAAGAAAACAGTGAATTTGTCAGTGAGCCCTGTTCTTTATTACAGGAACCACGGGGATGCCAGGCAGCTGGGCTAGCCCTTCTGCCCGCCTCCCATCCTGCTGCTGCGGGGGCTGATGCCAGACCGAGGCCCCAGATGAGTGGTACAGCTTCCAAGGGTGACAGACAGCGAGATCCTCGAAGCTGCTGCTCCTTTTCTGAGGACACAGTGCTGAGGATTTTTGTTTCTATCATTGTTTGTTTTTGTTTTTTGAGACAGAGTCTTGCCCTGTCACCCAGGCTGGAGTGCAGTGGCGCGATCTTGGCTCGCTGCAACCGCTGCCTCCTGGGTTCAGGCAATTCTGCCTCAGCCTCCTGAGTAGCTGGGACTACAGGTGCCCGCCACCACATCTGGCTAATTTTTGTATTTTTAGTAGAGACAGGGTTTCACCATCTTGACCAGGCTGGTCTTGAACTCCTGGCCTCGTGATCCACCCGCCTTGGTCTCCCAAAGAGCTGGGATTACAGGTGTGAGCCACCGCACCCGGCCTTGTTTATATTTTTTAAATTTTTTATTTCCATAGGTTTTTTGGGGGAACAGGTGGTATTTGGTTACATTAGTAAGTTCTTTGGTGGTGATTTGTGAGCTTTTGGTGCACCCGTCACCTGAGCAGTATACTCTGAGCCCAATTTGTAGTCTTTTATCCCTCACCCCCTTCCCACCCTTTCCCCCCGGTCCCTAAAGTCCATTGTATCATTCTTAAGCCTTTACATGGGAGGATGATTTTAATTGCTAAAACACAGAAGTAGAAGTAACACCCCGAGGGCTCGCTGTGGCCAATGTCTCCTGAGATCTCTGGGGCACCCCTTCTCCCACCTCCCCCTCTCCCCTGCACTTAGGCCACAAGGGCCACGTGGCCCCAGTGCTCTTGTGCCACGGGCAGGACACAGTTGCGCCTCAACACCCTACGTCTGAGGTGTCTTTTTCCAGGCTTCCTTCCAGTTCACCCATCACCTTTCTCTGCTCTTGGCCCAGATGTCATCTCTGAAGTCTGGCCTCCCCTGGACCTTGGCCTCTAAAATTGCAACGCACCTGCACTCCCACAGGCCTCCCTGCCTGGTCCTCCTCTGTGCCTTCGTCCCCATCTGCATTACTGATTTTTGTGACTTACTGGCTCCTTCCCGCAGTGAGAGCAGGCGCTGCACAACAGTGGCTTTTTATCTGTAAGGAGCTCCGGTCATGTTTGCTGTTTATTATGGGATGGGTTGCATTCCCCCCAAAGTCACATGTCGAAGCTCAGCCCCCAGGATGTCATAATGTGACTGTGTTTGAAGACAGGGCAATTATGGAGGTAATTAGGGTAGAACGAGGTCACCAGCGTGGGCCCTAATCGGTAGGACTGGTGTCCCCGTAATAAGAGGAGATGAGGACACAGACAGGCATGCAGGGCGACCTTGTGAAGACAGAGAGAAGACGGCTCCTACAAGCCAAAAAGAGAGGCCTTGGAGGAACCAGTCCTGCCAGCACCTTCATCTCAGACTTCCGGCTTCCAGAACTGTGAGAAAAACAAATCTCTGTCGTTTAAGTCACCCAATCTGTGGTATTTTGTGATGGCAGCCCCAGCTAATGAATACAGTGTTCAATAAATACTTATCAGATGAATGAATGAATGAATGAGCTGGGCATGGTAGGTGGTTCATGCCTGTAATTCCAGCACTTTGGGAGGCCGAGGTGGGCAAATTACCTGAGGTCAGGAGTTTGAGACTAGCCTGACCAACATGGCGAAACCTCATCTGTATTAAAAATACAAAAATCAGCTAGGCATGGTGGCAAGTGCCTGTAATCCCAGCTACTCGGGAGGCTGAGGCAGGAGAATTGCTTGAACCTGGGAGGCAGAGGTTGCAGTGAGCCAAGATTGCACCACTGCACTCCAGCCTGGGCAACAGAGTGAGACTTTGTCCAAAAATAAGAAAGAAAGAAGGAAAGAAAGAAGGAAGGAAGGAAAGAAAGAAAGAAGGAAGGAGAGAAGAGAGAGAGAAGGGAAGGAAGGAAGGAAGGAAGGAAGGAAGGAAGGAAGGAAGGAAGGAAGGAAGGAAGGAAGGAAGGACTTGTCAGATACTTCACAAGTGGGGAACCATTTCTGGCTGAGGCTCGGTGGACTCGGGAACATGTTAGTTACAAAGATGTTCTCCAAACCTGTTTCGCTCCTTCATTCTTTGGACACAATTCTGTAGCCACTTTACCCATGTTTTCAAGGATAAATGATGTTAGTGGTGAAATATTGTCACAAGTGAGCAGCGACTATCTGGGGCCAGTGGCTTGAGGTAAAGACAGTTGTAGGTAAAGAAAGGCAGACTTTTTAGAGAAAGTAGGAAAATACATTGCAAGGAGGCAACAGGCAGGCCAGCAAGAGAGGAGCTGACTCCAAGGAGACAAAGGCTTGCTGGGGACGTTACAGGATGGTACCTGCGCTGTGTGCTGGAGAGAGTGATGTGCAGTACCAATAACACCAAGGCTGCAGTGTGTTAACTTGCATTTTTCTATCAGCCAGGGGTCTAATGATAGCTGGGCACAGGAAGATTGTGAGTTACTTGTGCAGGAGGGACTGTGTGTTTTGGACCATGGAGACACAGGCAGACTCGGAGCTTATCTACCTTCTCTTTTTGCTTTCCCTGAGTCCCGCCAACCTGACTCCCCCTCCCTAATTAGGACTTCAGGAATCCCAACCAGCCATCACGTGTTTTCTGAGCAGCTGTGCAGGGCTGCGGGCGGCAGTTGATAATGAGGCTCATCTTCCTCATTGTCGTGTCTTTCTAACCGTTTGGGCTTCTTCAGGTGGTGGCTGCAACCTTGTCAATGGCCAGCATGGAATTAACCTGTTGGATGTTTTCATTCCTGCTTTGCTTTACTTTCCTTAAGCAGGAAGTGCAACGGGATCGGAGAGCCTCTCAGGGGCTCTAACTTTTTAATTCATCTCTGTGATCCTTCAAATTGTAGGTATTAGAAATAGACGCTTGGTGCTGTAAAGAAAAATCAGCACTGAGACAAAGGATCTTTTAGCAACGCAATTTTTACTTCCTGGACTGCAGGAAGGGCACCCTCACTAGCCATTTTGCCATGACAGTACAATAAACAAGGGAAAACAGACATATTTATTCCTTATGCATTTGGGGTTGTCCTTAGTGCTGTGTCTGATCTCTGTTGGCTGTAGCCAGACCTCACAATTTAAACTAAAACCCGATTGGCTAATAACTTAAAGCTTTTCTAAACAGGTAAAAGCAATGGAGAGCTGGGGCGTGCCTGTGAGCACTTCCAGCGCAGATATTTTGGTTAAAGTACAAGGACATAGAATGTAGTACGTGCCTGTAAGCATGGCATGTCTAACAGCTACATAAGATAGGGCTTCACAAAGTTATCAGCAACTTATTCTTTAACAAGAAAGGAAACTTTAAAGAGGAACTTTTTTACACTTCCCACAGTAAGTCATTAAACCATGAGGCCAACAGACACCTGGCTGCTTACTGGATTCAAGGCACTGGAATGCTTCACTGAAAAGGCCATTTCGGGGCCCCTCCTCTCCAGGAGCCAAAATCCTGGAGTGGGGCCGGGAGACCAGAAAGAAACAAATTAAACCAGCACTCACCACGAAAAACAAGCACAACAAGCAGTAGTGCAATTAGATCAAAACACACAAATCAAAGATGGCTCAAGGGGCTTTCCCATGTTGAGAAGGACCGGACTCCGTTGTTTGTGAGAACTCAGGTTTGAAATATCTGTCCTGAGGGAGACTCTGGACACCAAGAGAGGCAAGGGGACCCTTGGTCCACGTGGAGATGGGGAAAATGAAACAAAGGTATTTACTGCCGTTTCCACGGTTTGTTTGTCTACCTAAGATGTTCACATTCTGTGGCCTCCTAATAGCCTAGTTCTTCTCAGTTCAGACATTCAGGGGTCCTTCCATCCGTCTGTCGCAGGGCTACTCTCTGGGGAGCACCCTCTCCCGTAGCACACTGAGACCTGCACGTCCAGAAGCAAGGAGTGAACCACTGCTCTCCGCAAGCAAGGCCTTTGCCGTGAAGCTGTGACTCACGGTGCTCAGAGCGAAGTGAGGATGGAGAACAAACATGTGCAGGACTGTTTTAGGAAACTTTAGGCCTGAAACAGGTCCCTGAAACAACAGAAAAACTGTGGTTTTCCCTCTCCGTTCCCTACCACCGCCTGCATGCGGCAGACACACAGGCATGCGTCTGTTTACTTGCATGAATGCATGCCTGTATCTTGACCAAAAGTTAAGTCATATCTGAAGTCTTAGCCCAAGTTTTCCACAGGGCCATGGGCACTTGGGGACAAATTTAGCCTCTAGTAAAACAGCAAAGTCTTCTGAGGCCAAACATTAAGGCGCCATTTACCCAGGGACTGTATGGAGTTGGAAGTGAATACCACATTGTTTCAAACTATGGCCTCATGTCTTTGGTGTGAAGTTTCCCGGTTTCAGCTACCTCTAATGATATCCTTCCAGATGAAGGCTAAGCCAACTTGATTTGGACCACATGCCACAGATGCTGGTATGTGGCATGGTTTGGGGAGGCTCAATCTGCCCATTGATTGAGCGTGTTTTTAGGGACTCATATCACACGGGCCCTGCTAACGGTTCTCCACCCACCTCCTCTGTGCCTCCGTACGGAGGCTGCAGCCAGTAATTACAGGCTCAGCCACGGCTGGCTCTCACCCAGATAGATGTTTACAGTCTCAGGGAGGCTGGATCCCAAATCCAGAGTGGTCACTGAAGACAGTAGAAGTCAGGAAGGCTCCAGCCTGATTTCCCAGGCTTCTGGATCCGTGCTCATTGACGGGGCTCTGGTTCCCTCGTGGGGCAGACAATCTAACAACGGGAGAAAAGAATGTGGGATTTTAGCTTCCTCCTGCCTTCCAGGCACGAAATGACCCAGGAGCGTCTTAGGGCACTGTCTGGTAGGATCATGGTGGTGGGTGAGGTTTAAGGCCTCAGGGTGTAAAGGGCCACCTAACAGAGGGATAGCTCTAGAGCTGGACCTCAGGCTGGGCTGAGGCTGGGGTTGGCCAGGTCCCTACAGGATGGCAGGGCTTTAACTAGTCACCCTAAGAAGGCAGAGGTTGGAAACAAAGTCTAGTCCCTAAAAGCAAGGGGAAGGAGGTGGCATCTGGGTTGACACCACCCTTGAATTTCCATTTGTTATACAACGTCTGTTTTGTATCCATTAGGTCAACTGCCATGGTTTGAATGTTTGTCCTTTCCCAAACTCATGTTGAAACTTAATCCGTATGAAGACAGTAAGAGGATGGGAAATCTGTCTCTGGTATTGGAGAGGTGGAAGCTTTGGGACGTGATTAGGATTAGATGAGGTCGTGAGGGTGAGGATGAGTGGCTTTCCAAGGGGAGAAAGGGAAGGCTTGACTTGCAGGCTCAGCCCCCTTGCTCTGAGATGCCTGCACCCCCATGGGACCTTGCAGAGAGTCCCCACCAGCAGGAAGGCCCTCACCAGATGTCACCTCTTCAATCTGGACTTCCCAGCCTCTAGAACTGTAAGAAATAAATTCCCTTCCATTGTAAATTACCCTGTTTCAGGTATTCAGTTATAGCAACAGAAAACAGATCAAGACATCAACTTTATAAACAAATTTCAGTTTACCTGATCTTTTAAAAGTTTAGAGAATCCCTTTTAATGGTGTTTCTCACTATTCCTTTTTGTGCTTTTAACCAATTTTTGCTTCTCACAAAAATGGCAAAGCATGTTATTTGGGTATGTTATTTGGGGCATAAATATTTATAATGGATACTTTGTCATTTTTTTTCCTCCCCTAGTACCCACATTATTATTTTTTGATCCTGAATTTCTAGAAGCGCCATAGGGCTGTCATATTATCTGTCATTTCCTGATGTGTGGAGTGTTCTTCCCTTAACACCTTCAGATCCTCACTGAAGGACATGATCCTGCATTTTCAGACACCTTCACTGTTTCTTCTTGCGGTGTCTCCGTGTGAGACAGTCTGTGCCTGCCCTCCTCCTGCTTGCTGGAGGCTCCTCTCTGTCTCTTTGCCTCCATTACTGCAGCTATCTCAAGACCTTCCTACATCTCTAATTTTCTCTACATAGCTGCTCTATCCCTCGATGTTTTAAAGTAATGCTAGGAGCGGCAGAGTTTGATTGGTTTTCATTTTTGTTTTTTGTTTGTTTGTTTGTTTGTTTTTTGTTTTTTACAGCTAAAATGATTTCCAAGACCAAGTGGGGGAGTTGAGCTTCTATTCTTGGTTTGTCTGATTCCAGTGCCTGGGTTCGTAAAATACACCACCTACTACTCAGCTTTTAAATTGGATTCTTAAATGATATAGATACATACATTTTTTTTAACTTACAACTTTAAAAATAAGTTGAAATGTTCCTCTGGTTGATGGGCTTGTGTAATATGGAGGGGTCAGCCTTCCATCCAGAATGCAAACTTACCCAAAACCTGCAGCTTCTGCTCTCTGACATCTGCCTTCTCCCTTCTCCATCCCTCCAAATGGTTCCTTTGTGAGTCCACATTTCTAGTGTCCATAACCAGGGACCGTCTCTACTTAAATCATCTCTTGGATTGGATCCAGTTGAACTGCATGTAATCAAAGATTTGTTTTATCAGATTTTGAAGAATGGAATGAATGAAGACAGTTGAAGGAAGTGTCTCACAGATACGGGAAATTTTTCTCATTACTGAAATATGTCACTGCATTTTAGACTTCCTGATACTATATGTATTCTTTTGTGAAAAAAATGAAAAAAAATCTGTATTTATAAGAAAAGATGGGGCAACCCCTAGCTAGTATAGTGGATATCTCTGGGCTTTTCTCTCTGAATTTCTGCTCTACAAACCGACCTTCCTCCCAGCTACTGGGTTAGCAATGCAATATTCACTGGCCAGTACCCAACAGCTTGGCCCTCTGGCCATGCTGTGGCCTTCCCAAGCTTTTCCAACAGGGTAGATAGAGCGCAAGTCAATGTCCAGAAAGGTGGAGGCTGCGAGATGGAAAACTCAGTCCCAACCACACTTTCTCTGTGTCGAGTCTCTGACACCCATCCCGGCTCTGCCCCGGGACCTCTGCCTGTGCCACTCCTACCTCCTATAATGCTGTGCCTCAGATATCAGTGATGTCAGTGATACCAGATTCCTTCCAAAATGCCAGCTTGTCAGAGAAAGCTCCTCTGACCACCCTATGTAGTATTGCATGTGCACACACAAGTGTGCATACACAGGCTAACCCTGCACACATGCATATACACAACACACGTTCACACACTTGTGCACCCACAAGTGTACACACACAGGCTCACCCCCACACATGCATGTACATGAACATTCACACACTTGTGCACACACAAGTGTGAACACACAGGCTGACCCCACACACATACATGTACACACACATTCATACATTGGTGCACACACAAATGTGCACCCACAGGTTCACCCCCACATGCATGTACACACATTCACACACATGTACACAAAAGTGTGCACACACATCCTCACTCTGCACACATGCATGTACACACACATTCACACATTTGTGCACACACACAAACTACTTTACGTCTTTACCCTACTTCATATTTCATCACCACATCATCCGCAGCTGCAAATAGAGTGGAAGCCCCATTGAGTCCAGGGCCATGTGTGATGCTGCTGTCCGCGTGGCCTTGAGCCTTTCCCAGCCTCCAGTCCATGGTAAAATGCAATCATTACTCAAGGAAGGAATAAATGCATGCACATCCAGGTGAAGGAACAGCCTCAGGAGTTTGGATTTCTGCGTGTGTGGGGTCTGAGTCAGGCCAAGGGGAGTCAGTCACTTCCACTCCCTCACTCGCTCACTACATGACCTTGAGGCCGTGGTCTGCCTTTCAGTATCTCTTGGGTGTCCACAGGACATTCACTGGGCCTGCTGGGCTGTGGTGAGAACTGCACAGAGCCAGGCACAGAAGCTGCATTCCCATCCTACACCGTGTGCTACGTGGCTGTGCCCGGGTCTCTCTAGCTTGTGGATTTTGTATCTGCTCACTGCACACTCTCCCCACACCCAACCGTCATAAATTTTGCTGAATTAATAAGCAAGGTTGTCAAGTTCTCTCCTCTTCCCTGCCTCCCTTATCTGGAAGGATGAAATACTGACAAGCTTTGGTGCTGCCCTGTTCTCAGGCCTTGGAGCAGTGGCTGCTGTCTCACCAGCAATCTCTAATGGACACAGAGAAAAGAGTTACTGATTGACCTTTTTTTTCCTGCTTTGCAATCTCACTAAAGCATTTCCTTTCCCTGCCCCCATGCAGGAAGGTGAAGCAGCGTTATTCAGTTCCAGAGTCTGGGCTCTCCTCACACCGCAGGCCTGGGACCTGCAGCCAGTGGGGGTTAACACTTGCAGTGCCCCAGGGCTGGGCGACCTGTGCTCTCTCTCCCACAGAAACACAGAGGGGCATGACACACACAGACGCTGGGGGAAGCAGGAAGAGAGCTACCAGATACAATAGGCATGGCTTTTCAGTATAAGTATATCCCATGCAATATTTGAATTTCAGGTAAACAACAAGTAATTTTAATATCTATGTCTTATGCAATATTTGAACTTCAGGTAAAAATGAATGGTTTTTAGTATAAGCATGTCTCTTGCAATATTTGAATTTCAGATTAAAAAAGAACTATTTTAGTATAGAAAAGGTTCTATGTAACTAAAAAAACTTTTTCGGGGCCAGGCACGGTGGCTCACGCCTGTAATCCCAGCACTTTGGGAGGCCAAGGCGGGTGGATCACGAGGTCAGGAGTTCAAGATCAGCCTGGCTAAAATGGTGAAACCCGGTCTCTACCAAAAATAAAAAAAATTAGCTGGATGAGATGGCATGTGCCTGTAGTCCCAGCTACTCATGAGGCTGAGGCAGGATAGTTGCTTGAACCTGGGAGGCGGAGGTTACAGTGAGCCGAGATCACACCACTGCACTCTAGCCTGGGCAATGGAGCAAGACCCGGTCTCAAACAAAACCCAACACAACAACAACAACAAACTTTTTCATTATTATTACGGATTGAATAGCGTCCACCAAGAAGTTTTTGCCCACCTGGAACTTTAGAAGGTGACTCTATTTGGAAATAGGTTCTTTGCAGAGGTAATTATTAAGACGAGGTCATATTGGAGCAGGGCAGGCCCTAGGTCCAGTGACTGGTATCCTCATACGAATGACATGAAGACAGAGGAGAAGAGACACACAGGGAGGAGCCCACATGAGGACAGAGGCAGAGAATGGAGTGACGCAGCCACAAGCTAAGGGATGCCTACAGCCCCCAGGAGCAGGAAGAGGCAGGAAGGGTCCTAGAGCCTTTCCAAGGGAGCCCAGCCCTGACACCTTGACATTGGCCTTCTGGCCTGTAGACTGTGATAATACATTTCTGTTGTTTTAAGTGTCCCAGTTTGAGATGATTTGCTTCAGCAGCCATGAGGAAAGTGAATACAATTGCGTATATAAAAGGCAAATTTAATTGGGCATCCTGTATTTTTATTTAGGAATCTGGCAGCTCTGCTGAAGAATGGCTCCCAGGGAGGAGCTAAATGGCCAACTGGCCTCCCACGGCTTTGTGCTGCTCTTCCTGCCCTACAGTGTGGGTCAGGCATCCCTGCAGCTCTTAGAAGGCTCTGGCTGCCCCTCCACGCACTCATGTCATCAACAGCTCCTGCTGATAGCAGATGCGACCCTGCACCACCGGCAACTCCACAGTGACCCCGGTGGAAGGAGGACCAGACCCCCTCCTTCAGATATTTCTGATGGTTTGAGACCCCCTGAGACCCTTAGCATGCTCTGGAGGATATTAAGGGTCTCAGCCCCACCCCCAAAAAGGATAAAAGGACCAACATTAAATCTCTCAAAAACTCTGACACATAGGACTGGGCAGGTGAGAGATGCCACTGGATTGAGGAGAAACTGATAATAAAGAGCATTTCTCTTACATCCAAATGTCACGGGCTGAACTTGTTCCTGCTGCAGATTTTAAAGCATACACCCATGTGATCTGTGCCTCCTGGTAGAATATTTTCCATTTTCTCCTTCTGGGAGTGAAATGTGAACCTCCTCTTGCCAGTCCTGGGAATGGTGGCTGCCCTGCCTCCTGGTTGCTGAGAAATCTTCAAGCGGTTCCCAGGCACTGACACGGAGGCCTGGGTGCGGCTCCCTCAGCTTCCCGAGCTGTCAGGAGGCATGAGGATGCAGGCGCTGAGCTCACCAAGCAGCTGAATAAATGCTAAATGCACACGTCTGTGGGGGAATGCTTCCTCACATCTAATTGCCTGGTGATTAGGAGACCACCCACCGTCTGAATTGCCCTCGATTTGTGAAGAGCCCTGGCAGCTCTCCTGCAAGATTCAGCTTTCAAAAGGAGGAGGTTAATCATCCGGAATTACATTCCTGGGGTCCTCATCTGTCCTAGACTCACAAGAGGGCCTGGCAGGCTGCGCAGCTATCCACCCAGTTCGCCCCCGACATGTACAGTTCGCACCAAGCCAGCAGAGCTCCTGCTGCACCTTAGCACCAGCAAGGCCTGCACCCTCCCCTGAAATCTTTCCAACAGCAAAGCAACGCAACCATTGGTGCCCAAACATAAAGGGGCAAAGAGGCCCCCTGCAGCCTGGCTTGTGACAACTCCAAGCTGGCAGAAGCCTGCAGAAATAAGCGCTACTCAGAAATGGTCAAACAATTGCACCTCCCAATCCTATGCCGCAGTTTCCAAAGGAGGGGGCCCTCTACATGCTTACAGGAAAGATGCTGATGGCATTTTCAAAAATGAGCAGCAGATTAATACTCCCCCACATTTTTGCAAGTGAAAAAATGACAGAACTGAATATGTGTTTAGCACACGTGCACACACACAGATACCCTGACTTGATTTGAAACCAGGTAGAACTACACTGGCTCTGATGTCTGCCTGTCTGGGTTCAAGGTCCTCCTCCCCAACTCACTATTTCTGCTCACTTTTTGGTGTATGGCTTTAAAAAATTATTCTGTGCATGGCTTCACATCTGTGAAATGGGCACAATGGCAGGGTCTCCTCTACAGGCTGGCGCCGAGAACTGGGAGAGGAAGCACGGACAGTGCTGAGCCCAGCGCCTGGCTCTGGTGAGCTTCACTGCGGACACCCCCTCCAGAATACCTTTGTCTCTACTATTTTAAATTAGTTACAAGGTGGAGGTTTCATTTGATAATTTTAAAAACAGACTAACGTCCATCAACACTTTTTTGCCCAAGCTCATTGAACAACAGAAATCCCCACTATAACTCCTTTTTCAGGGCACATCAGAATAACTAGAGATGTCTTTAATCAGGTGTCCCATAAGCGCTGAGACTTGGGCTAATTCCTTTTTTGATGCCCCCACAAAGGTATTTCCTCTTGAGACTCAACCAGGTCTCTGAGTCCTTTCAGCATCCTTGAAGGAGGTGCCCCCACTGGCAGTTCCCACAGATCATCTCCTGATGAGCCAATCTGTGGACAACTCCAGGTGGGGAGGTACCATTTGCACTCCTAAGTCTTTGCTTCTTAGATGTATCACCCTATTTCTAACCTGGGATTATTGGGACTTTAATGATCTCAGTGTCACGAACATAAACAGCTCTCTAGGACTGGATGTCTCGCAGGTGCCCCAGTCGCCCTGCATAGCAGCAGAGTCTGAGACACAGGGAGGTTCATCACAGCCCACCTGCCTGCCTCCGACAGCCCCTCCTCCATCAAAGCTCCAAGCATCCCATCACCGCCTTCTCACATGACACCTGTGAGAATCAGTAGGGTCCCCTCTTGATTTTAGCCACCTAACATGTCTGTGAAAAGGAAGGCACCCTCACAGAGGGAGAGATTCCCACAGACTAGGGTTTTCCTGACATCACTCAGCTCCAAACAGCTGAAGAGCTAGGCTTTGAACCTAGATCCCGAAATCCATATTCCATCATCTTCTATAATCTAAAAAATATGTGTGCAGGGCACCTTCCAGCACTGAACTGGCTGTTAAAAGTTGTCAAAGATGTGTCCTGAACTTGAACCTGTTTTGGAAGAAAGTTCAGACTCATTAATGTTTTAATAAAAATATACCATTTTCCCCATTTGCTAATCTGATCTCTGGAGGAAGTTGGGAAGGGCATCTTGGAAGGTGCCTGAGTCCTCCTTGGATCTAACTGGGAGAACGCAGCTTCCTGCAGAGCCCCGAGGTGTCAGCCCCGCCACAGCACACAGCACTTCCAGCTCCGTCCTCCCACTGTGGCCATCACCACTTTAACAAGCTTTAAGGCTAAGGTTCCCTAAATCGCCCTCCTTTCCCATCTTTAAAAAAAAGTGAGGGAGGTTGCCTGCAGAAAATAAAAAGCTGCTTCAAGGTAGTAATTCCTTGGAAACAGAATCAGCCTTCTGGGTGGGGGAGGCAGCCTCTCTGTGATTCTCCTTGAATAGGAACTGCCGTTGGTGTTTAAAGTTGTCAAAATGCTTCGTCCTTTCCCTTTGATGTAACACAGATCCCAAGATGCCAAGAGTCCTCAGGCTGGGGTGGAATATTTACTTCTTTCGTTATGAAATAGAGGATTCCATGTGGATGGTCGGTCCCTAAAATGCCCGTGGGTTTTGCAGGCTCTTTCTCTTTCTCCTCTAATCATTTGTCAAGTTCATGCAACTGGATTTCTTCAACCTTCCCAAGCAGCCTTTTTTGTACGAGCTCAGCAGGTGCCTCCAGTCCCCAGGACAGCTGTGCCTGTCCCAGAGATGTGGGCACACTTCTTGTCCCTGCTCTGTCCCCGTCTGCTGGGCAGCTGGCCTTCTTCTTCCAGGAGCTGAGACCTGGAGGAGGGGGTGCCTGGAGAAACGAGAGGCTTTGGAAGCGTCAGGTGACAGGGTCTGGCTATGGTTTACATTCTTAACCTTAATTTTAACAAGTATCTCAACCCCCTGGAAAATTGCTTCTCTACAATAATAAACAGAACTGCAGCGAGTCTGCGGCAGGCTCCCAAGGCCGGGCAGGGCTGGGGGCCATTCCCAGTAAGCTCTGGGAGGCCTAACAGTAGTCAGGGATGCACACATGCGTTGGGGACGGTTCAGGGGCTGCTCCAGCCCAATTGGCCCTAATTTAGCGGGGGTGCAGTGGAGATGGTGTGGCAACCTAAGGTTTTGAGTTACACATAAGCAAGTCAAATAGCACATAAATAACAGAGGTAGCGTGTTACAGGGGAGAAGGAACCAGTGTCTGCCCGCCTGCCTGTCTGGTCTGTTATTCATCAAGCCAGTGTGGTGCCTTCTGTGGCTTGTTCATCTCTGTTCACAGCTCCAAGGTTAGCCAAGGCCCTATTGACAAGATTTGGAAAAAGATGCTGAGATCCTGGTCCTGAGAAACAGGGTGTTGCCATGGAGACACCATTCATTCATGAGCATTCATCAAGCACTTACTATGTGCCAAGCTCTCTTCTGGGCAGAGGGGGTCTGCAGTGAATGGAAACTCAATGAAATATGCCCCTTCGAGCCTTGCCTTTCAAAATGTGGTCCATGACTAGCAGCATCTGCATCCCCAGAAGCCTCTAGAAATGCAATCTCAGGCACCACCCCAGACTGCAGAGCTGGAGCTGGACTTTAACAAGATCCTCCAGGCCATTTGCATGGGGCGTAAGGTTTAAGGAGCATTGCACTAGGCATGAAGAGAAGATCTAGGAAGAAAGATCTGAGTAGCCCCGGCGAAGCAGAGGTCCTCTCCGGCAGCGTGCGGGGCAGCCAGGGTGCAGGGTGGGCTCAGCAGTGGCCAGAGCATGGGGGAGCCTGGCTGGTTAGGTGAGCCAGTAGCCATGGTGCAGGACAGCCTACAGACGCATGTCTTTCCCCTGTGACATAAAGTAACAGTCCCCAAATGATGTCCACATCCTAATCCCTGGAATCTATGAATGTGACCTTACCTGGCAAAGGGACTTTGCAGACAGGACTAAGGACCTTGTGATGTGAAGCTCATCCTATATTATACTCACAGGGCCCCCTGTGAGAAGAATGTGGAAAGGTCAGACAGGAGAAGGTGAAGGGGTGACAGGAGCAGAGATTGAAGTGGCGTGGCCACAAGCCAAGGGGCGCAGGCAACCTCTGGAGGCTGAAGGGACAAAGGCGGGTCCTCCCCCAGAGCCTGCAAAGGAGCCAGCACTGTGGGCGCCTTGACTTGAGCCCCGTAAGTCTCAGTTTGGACTTCCAACTTTCATCACTATGAGAAAATACATTTGTGTTGATTTAAGTCCCTGACTTTGTGACAATCTTTTACAGTGGCAACAGGAAACAGGTACTCTCTATCAACGGAGGCTTTCAGGTGATGCCCATATAGAAGTCTTCTCTGCTTAGGGAAGGGTCCCAGCATCCATCTCTATTCACTTCTTAAACTGGTCCTGAGATCAGCCAAACTCAAGGACAACAGACTCAGGCTGCTCACATCCCCACTTTTGAGGGGCACAAAAAGTTCTGGAAGGAATATCTTAAGTGGTGTATGTGATAAATGAGAGCATTAAATAAGAAGCCTCCAGGTTCTGTATCTTATGCCTTCTCAGGGCTCACAAAGCTCCTAGTGTTCGGTTCTGCATACAGTTGGCACTTAATAGAGCATCCATTGACTGAGGTCGCATTAGCATCCAAGCTGAGTTCTCTGTCCACTCCAGCTGAGGCCTCTGATCCATGGAGGCTTCTGTCCAAGAAACGGGCCCCACCCCCACTGTCCCCTGTTCGCTCCTCAAACACTGGCTTCCTAAGCTTCTACTCCAGGTCTTCTCACACTCCTCCTGCCCTGGAAACCTTGTCCTCCACCACTGCACCTGTCACCTCCTCTCTCCCCAGCCTGCTGCTCTCTCCTGAGTCCTGATGTCCCGGCCTCGACTCCCAGCACCATCTCATTCCTCCTTTTAATCCCTCACCTGCCTGGCAGTCCCCAGGAGTCATTTCCAGCTCATCCTTCTTTCTACCTTCTTTCCATCCAGTCCAGCAAAGGGACCTGCCAATCACGCTCCCAAATGTCTCTTGGATCCCGGAAGCACCTTATCACCACTACCCTGCTCCTGCACTTTCTACCTGGAAGCTGGTAGCTGCTCCCACTCGTCCCCCTGCAAGCTGCGAGGTCCTCCATCCCACACCTGATCACAGCCATGTCCCCCTTAAGAGGCTCTCCATTTCCCTCAAGAGAAAGCGCAAAGATTTGTCAAGATCAGTGCCTGCTTTCCTCTCCAGCCTTCCTCTCCCACACCCCACCCTATGGACTCTCAGCTCTTAGGAACTCACTCAGAGATGTTTAATACAGCGATACCTGTTTATGCTAGGAGATTTCGTACTCTCTCTTATCTTCCTTCAAATTGGTATTCTCATTTACGAATGCCAAGTGTCTCCGCCCAGTAAGAAGTAAACTTCTGCAATATAACCATAAGCCATCAGGCACATACGATGTAGCAGGAATCATGCCCACTAATTACATAAAATGTCTCATTTTAGGCTGAACACTCCAAGCTTCTTTCAGTTTCTAGGACTATCATATTTTCTTTCTCCTTGGGGTTTTTACCCGCGGGAATTGCTAGCTAAAACCTCCTCCCCAACCCCACCTCTGCCAGGCCAACATCTCGCCATTCTCTGGGTCTGGAATCCATTGTCTCGTCCTTGAGGACAATGAGGAATCCCTGAAATTCACTCTCTTGTGCCCTGTATCTGCCCCTTTCTTTTCTCCAAGGGGAGGACACGTACCTGTTCTCTCCCCAGTGGGAAAGTTGTGAGAACCCATCCTCCCTACCCGCCTCTCCTCTCTCTGCCTCAAACTCTCCCCCAGTAAAAAGGGGGAGAAGTCATACAGCTATTTTGTTTTTTAATTAATTTTTTTTTGATGTGGAGTCTGACTCTCTCGCCCAGACTGGAGTTCAGTGGCGCGATCTCGGCTTACTGCAGCCTCTCATGCAGCTATTTTGAGCAGTGATACCTGACACAAGTGCAGGATCACTTGGCTCAACATCCTAGAGGTGAGATCTGTTCTCTGCCTCTTCTTGGAGCAGCTCCCATCTTCACTGCTGGACGTTCAGCACCTCAGCCTGCACCTGGACAGGTGAGCTATGTCTGTCCTTCCTCATGAGGGTCCAGCCACCTTCAGTTCTGGCAGACAGAGGGAGAAGGCAAGGGAAGCACAGGCTATCCCAGAACACTATGTCTTTCCCAGGGGACTTACCTTAGAGGCATCAATAACCCCAATCATGAATGAGGCTTCCATCCTCATCTTGAGATACACATAAGTATTTTTAAAATTTGCTTATTTATTGACTTTTTCTCAACCATAAGCAACTAAACAGGAGGAGGGGTAACTTTGGCACCCTCAGTCTCTGTTAAAGCTTGGATGATTGCCTCTCCTTTTTACTAGACTTAACCTTTCATCCTTACACAATTTGTCAGTCTTGTCCACCACTGTGCCTTCAGCAGGTAGCACAAGGCCTGGAATCAGGTAGGTGAATAGGCGTCGCTGAATGCATCGATCCAGGTTCCGATCAATATAAGCAAACAGCTTCTCGAGGGCTGATGACCACAGAAGTCGCCAACCACCAGGCTGGATCTGAACCTGTGACCTACTGGAATATTCCACTACCCACATCTGCCCACTTCCCCTGCCAGTAAAAGCCAATTTGTAAAATTACCCAACAGTCCAGGCAGACAAGCACAGGTATTGCTAGCGGGCGCTTGTGTGCCAGCACAGCATGAAATACCTGTTTCTCAAGGGTCGGGAAACCTGACTCCGTGCTGTGGGCTGCATCTTCCTGCTCCCCTGAAGGTTTCTAAACAACCCACTGGCCCAAGGCCAGGGAAAGGAAATGCATTTCTTCCCAGTCATGTGTAAAAGAGGTTTAGGGTTTGGGATCTTCGTAGGCAATAGGCATCTCCTCTTTCTTTTCATAAGTACGCTTGGCTGCCTCATTATTAAGTGGGAGAGGATAGGAGGCCAGTGGTACCCATGTTATGGAGCTGCATGGAGGCTGAGTGAGCGGAGTGAGAATTTGGACATAAATGCTGAGCTCGCTGTTGGGTACATGTGGCTGTCCATAATCTGTTCCCAGTCATCCTCATTACTGCTTAGCTTCCCCAGCACACACACCCCTACCTACAACCCCTGTTGTAATCCCTACTTTCAGATGAGGAAACTGAGGCTCAGAGAAAGGAATGAACTTGCCCAGGGTGGCACAGCTTTTCAGCAGATGGAACAGAGCCTTAGCCCTCCAGGCAGTCTGACGTTACCACCCAGAACCTTAATCTCTGCCTTGGTCCAGCGTGATGGGGCTGAGGGTGCTGTGCTGAAACTACAGAGCCCCAGATTCAAGTTCCAGCCTTAGGCAGCCTCAAGCAACTCACCTTACCCACCACCCCATGCCTCAGTTTCCTCACATGTAAAATTGGGAGCTCTTTTAGGCAATGTCACGACTTCTCCCAGCTCTAACAACACCCACGCCCAAAGGGGCTGCGGACATGATGGCCTTTGTTTTCCAGATTTGTATGTGCCCCCCACATCTCCATGCTGTACAACTTCTCAGAGAAACCAACTCACGTCTTCTTATTGGCCCCATGCACTCGTGGGATCATAGCAGATGTAACATTCTGACATCACACTTAGAAAACTTCCCCCATCTGGATTTCTGCAACCCACAGGGAGTCATTTGCCAAACATGTTTTACAAAACATGAGCCCACTGCACTCTGACTCGTGGAGTTGATACAACCCACCTTTTCCCTGAGCACATGACTCTGGCCCATGCATGCTGTCTGGCTGGGGAGAGAGATGCAAGACTATTCATGTCAGAGGCGGAGGGTAGCAGAAAATGTGCAAGGTCACACATTGCTAAAAATGTAGGAGTGTAACATGGTGATAACAGACACACGACAGGGGTCAGTGTATAGTGGAGAAGAATTTGAGTGTCAGGCAAATTATTGCTGTCAGGAGGAACATTGAGAAGCATTTCCATGTATCACCACTCACTTTCCAGATGATGTTCAAGAGGGGAAGAGTCAGTGGACATCACCGTGGCCAGTGAAGTTAGGAGAGCTTTGGAGGCTCCAGAGTCATGATAGATGTTTTGAAATTGCAGCCAAACCCCTCCATACAGAGGTTAAAACGCCCACTGTCTCTGGAGCACAACTTTTTAAAAAATTATTTGTTTTTTAAAAATTGTGGTAAAATATACATAACATAAAATTTACTATCATAACTATTTTTAAGTGTATAGATCTCTGGCGTTAGCTATATTCATGGTATTGCACAAACATCACCACCATCCACCTCCAGAACTTTTTCATCTTCCCAAGCTGAAACACTGCCCCCACTAAACAATAGCTCCCCATCTCCATCCCCCAAGGCCCTGGCAATCACCCTTCCCTCTCTTTCTTTTTTTTCTCTCTCTCTTTCTTTCTTGTAATCACCCTTCTCTTTCTTTCTCTCTCTCTCTCTTCCTTCTTTCCTTCCTTCCTTTATTTCTTTTTCTTTCTTTCTTTGACGAAGTTTTGCTTTTGTTCCCCAGGCTGCAGTGCAATGGCACAATCTTGGCTCACTGCAACCTCCGCCTCCCAGGTTCAAGCAGTTCTCCTGCCGCAGCCTCCCGAGGAGCTGGGATTACAGGTGCCCACCACTATGCCTAGTTAATTTTTGTACTTTTAGTAGAGACAATGTTTTACCATATTGGTCTGGCTGGTCTCAAACTCTTGATCATAGGTGATCCACCCGCCTTGGCCTCCCAAAGTGCTCAGATTACTGGAGTGAGCCACTGCACTCAGTCCCTTCTACTTTCTGTCTCTATGATTCTGCCTACTCTAGATACTTCATAAAAGTGGAATCATACAGTATTTGTCTTTGGTGACTTGCTTCTTTCTTTGGTAGAATGTCCCCAAGTTTCATCAATATTGTAGCAGGTGTCTGCACTTCATTCCTTGTTAAAGCTGAATAATCTTCCATTGCATGGAGGCGCCATTTTCTTTATTCATTCATCCATCAATGGACACGTGGGTTGTTTCCACCTTTTGGCTGTTGTCAATAATGCTGCAGCAATTCCCAGGCTGGATGAGGAATTGGTAGTCTAAGAAACTGCTTGGCACAGCTGTCCCCAATATATAGGGAGTCGTTGTGGATTCACAGAAAACCCACAGGTCTTTGAAGCCAAAATCAATCTGGTTTCCAATGCTTGACTGGCCAGCTGCAACTTTAAGCTAGTTTAATCCTCCTGAGTCTCATGTTGCTCATCAGCAAAATGAGAGTTACAGTAGACAGGACTGGTTGCTGTCCCAGCATCCAACCACCTCCTACTTCCTGGGTAAAAACTCTGATTTCTTTTTTTTTTTTTTTTCAACTGTCTCCCACTCCCGGGTGATCTCAAGGGGCTGAGTTCCAGGGATGGGGCCTCCAGTGAAGTCAGAAGGCAAGCCCCGCCCCCTTGCCAATGATTGGTTCAGGCTCTCAGGCCTCAGCCAATCGGTTCCTGGCAGTCCCTTAGCAACTGTTGCTCTTGTTAGGACCTTGATCTGAGCCGCCCAATCAGGTAGAGGATGGGCTTTTACTCCAAGTTGGAGAAACTACACTCCCCGGAGCTGGGAAATGAACAAGAGTCTGAAGCTGCTTTTGCTGCCGCCATCCTGCAAACACGAGGGAAGGAGCATGAGAACGAAGCCCAGGCAGAGGGGAAAGGCAGTCCTAAAAGGGTCACAAAAACGGAACTGGGGCCTGATTATCCTCCTCAGCTTGGTGCACACTCACACTCACACATTGACTATGTCTGTGGACTGAGAATCAGAATATTCAAGCAAAACATCTTAAATGGCAGTGACCTTACCTGAAATTTAACAGGACCCAAAGAACTGAATTTACCAGTCTAAGGTCAACCAGGAGGGCTGTGTGTCTTCAAGCCCACCACTCAAAAATGCCGACCAATTCAGCTGCCGCCTGTATGATGCTGGGTTCACACACATGGGTGCACAAGCTCCCCAAAACACACACATATGCACGCACCTGCATGCATGCATACACATAATTAGGTTCAGGGATTAAACCTCAGAGTAATAGGGGCCTCAATTATCCCTCATTGCTGTGAAGCAGATGGCCTATGAGTTAGTCACTGGAGTATTGCTTGGAATACAGACTTATTACAGAAAAAGCAGCCCGTACAAAATTTCCTATGATCAGTGTTACTGCTGATTCTGAAATAAGACATCATTGAAAGTGCACCAAAAAATGAACAATGTTGGGACTGAACAGAGGAGCTGAGTGGAAGAGAAGCCAAATGAAGAAGAAACATGTATTTTTTCAGCCCAGAGCTTCATCCATTTTCAGCAAAGCAAAGATTTCCCTTAGGGGTGAAGGGAGAATCCTAAGTCTTTCTATTCCATTTCTGGGCATAACCAGACACCAAAATCATCACAGAGGAAGCTTGAAAAAAGTACCTATGACAGATGAACACCACTTACTGAGGTCACAGTTCACCTTTCTGCACAAGGGCTGATGACTTTGTTCTCTATCTGGAAGGACTTTCTCTCTGTGCTGTGTGTCCTCTAGCCTCTTTGGCCCATCCTTCCACGCCCAACTCAAGGGCTATATTCAGCCTTCACCTTTAGAGGGATGCACAGGGACAGATGTGTCCATGGGACCCCAGCACACAGAGTGACCATTCAGAGCTTACACTTCAAGGGTGTCGTGTCATTTCCCTGTGCCCTGACCTCCACGATGAGTTCCCTCCTTCCTTGACTGTGGCATTGCATGGTATAAGTGATTGTGTATAAGACAGGTTATAGGGTTCATTTTCTGATAATCCATGGGTTTTATATTTCTGCCAAAAATGTTAAGTGGGCAATCTTATATATACATCTACCAGCTTGAATGGACACAAGGCATCTTGTGTTGAGAGCCATGGTGGGGCCATCCCTGGAGTCTGCAGGGAAGCAGGCGGCAATTGATGAGTGGCGTTCGTCCTGGGAGGAAGGAAGGCAAGAAGCAGCCAGTGTTTCCTGTTCTTGGTACAATGTTATCCTGCCGCAAGGTGGACACTCCCACGTTTAACCCTAAACTGACTTGTTCCTGGCCACCAACCACTCCCACATCCCCAAACCAGAGAGGTGACTTAAAGCAGTGCAGTGACCTGCCTGAATCACTTAAGCTCTTGCTGAAATGCAGGTTCTGAATCAGGGCCTCCAGGGTGGGGCCTAAGACTCTGCATTTATAACCAGCTCCCAGGATATGTCTGAGGACCATGCCTTGGGTAGTGAGGACCTAAAGTGAGTGAATGAAGAGAATTTACACACGAGCCCAGCACATTCTAATGAGGAAGGTGACACCACCCGCCCTTCTATCATTCACCAGCTTAGGACAGCTGGGGACCTCATGGCTATCCTCCGTCAGCCCCACCTCTCAGGCCAGGGCCTACTGTCTTTGATGAAACTCCTTTATCCCTCTCACACCTTTGTGCCTGTTACTCTCCAGCCCAAAATCCCCTGGGAGGTGCTGGATGTCTCAGGCTTGGGCTTGTTCATCACTGTCTCTCTTCTTCCTCGGTACTCTGGGAGCTGCCCATGTGGACTCTCAGTGGCCCCTGCTCTCTGGCTTCTGGCAGGGGGTCAGCAAGGCAAGGCAGACAGGGACATCCCCCTCCCCAAATGGCTCTCGTGTCTTTTGGAGAACTCTGATGGGCAGGAGGCAAGGAGAGTGATGAAGGGCCAGTGCCTGGTGAAGGAGGGCTGTTGCTATTATTTGTTAGAACTCTTTGTTACTTTTATTAAATCTGGAGGCTCCAGCTCAGTTCCTTCCTCCATGAAGCCTGCCTGGCTTAGCGTGACCTTCCTTAATATCTTTCTTCTTTGAATGCATTCAGTGAATAATTTGGCCTTATTTTGAGCTATCTTCTTTCTTTCTCCTTAGCTGCCTCCAAGAGTCGGTCTGGTCCCCTCGACATGACAAGAAGCTTTGATTCACTCTCAGAGTAAACTTTCTCCAATGAGGAAAACCACAAACTCCATCTGAAACTCAATTAACTCAAAAATAGTTGGAAAACAGTCTGTTTCTTTATGTCTCTTCCAGTTTTGGTAATAAGTATTTGGGAAAATGTCTAAAAATAGTAAAACACTTTTTAAAACAAACTTTATTGAGATGTAACTCAAGTACCCTACAATTCACCCATATAAAGTGCACAATTCAGTGGGTTTTAGTATATTCACAGAATTGGACAACCTTCAACACAGTCAATTTTGGAATATTTTCATCAATTCAGAAAGAACCTGTGTACCTATTTACAGTCACCTTCCTTATCTTGTTTTGAGTCTACATTTAAAGCTCGAGGCAG
Organism: Cacajao melanocephalus; assembly: GCA_963573385.1. Lineage (NCBI taxonomy): Eukaryota > Metazoa > Chordata > Mammalia > Primates > Pitheciidae > Cacajao > Cacajao melanocephalus. The sequence continues at coordinate 34,066 of CAUYLG010051427.1, read as the reverse complement.
GAAAAGTCCATTACAAATGTAAATCCAGGACATATTTTTGTTTGCATTGTCTGTGATTCTGATCCCTCTTTTTAAAACGTACTGGCTAAGTTTCAGGAGAATCAAACTAATGGCACCAAAACTTACCTGTTTTGCAAAATGTCCCTCCCAGGTCATCTGCATCCTTGCACACCTGAGGGTTGAAGCCTCTTCCCTCCACTAGAGGGCGTGGCACCGTGGCATCCGCCGCTCCACCTGGCTCTCCCACGCCTCTGGCCTCACCCCTGTCGGAGGTGAGAGCTGGTTCCTGCCAGTCTGGAAGGAGACTTAAGCTCTGCCTCCTATGTTGTAAGAGAGCTCGGGAAGGAAGCTTTCACTTGTGAGCCAAAAGTGAACTCAAAAGGGCAGTGTGGAAACAAAGAAAACAGTGTATGCTGAAGATGGTAAAGATAATAATACTCCCATTGATCGAATATTTGCAGAGTGTCTGGCCTACCGCTTAAGAACATTACACACATATCTGGTTTAATCCTCACGACGACCTTCGGAGGTGGGTCTTATTATTCTGTCCGACTTTTCTGGTAAGGAAGCTTAGAGGAAGAGCTTTAGTAACTGCCTGGAGGGTCTGCCCTGATGTTCCCATCAGTCTAATGATCTGTTTGGATAGAGGGAGGGACCAGTCGGAACTGGATGATCTTCTGAAGTCTTCAAAGCTCTAGAATCTGAGAATTCTGAATTCTACAAAATCTAAATCATAGGACGCCCCTCAAAAGCACTGGATCCTTTTAAACCCAAAATGCAAGGGAGATGTGCATTCAGGGGGTGTGGAGAGTCCAGTTTTAATGTAAGTCAGGAATGTCTGCTATGTGTGGATGACAGGAGCGCTCTCGAGCTCTGCGAGCCTGTCCCCAGATCAGCCTTGGTGAGTCTGGCCCCAGCTATGGGTGGCCACCTGGGCTCCCACCTGTCCCGAGGTTTACTGTCCCCCACCTGCAAGCATGAAGCCCAGAAGCTGCCATCAGCCTTTGGTCTTTGGCCTAGACACTTAGCTGTGAACTCACATTATTAATTTTAAAGACATTGATGTGATTAGCAGTGGTGTTCCATGTGACCATTCAAGATTCCCAGTGGCTGGAGACAGGACTCCAGATGTGGCAAGGGTGAGGGGAATCCCTTTCTTCACTTTTAAATGGAGTGAGCCAATAGCAGAGACATGGAATTAACCTAGGTGCCCATCAATGGCGGATTGGGTGAGGAAAATGTGGTCCATACACGCCATGGACTACTACATAGCCATAAAAAAGAATGAAATCATGTACTTTGCAGCATCATGGATGCAGCTAGAGGCCATTATACTGAGCGAATTAACACAGGAACAGGAAACCAGATACTGTGCGTTCTCACTTATAAGAGGGAGCTGAGCACTGAGCACACATGGACATAAAAATGGGAAAAATAAATACTGGGACTAATAGAGATGGGAGGGAAGGAGGGAGGCAAGGGCTGAAAAACCATCTATTGGGTGCTGTGTTCACTGCCTGAGTAATAGGACTATCTGTACCCCAAATCTCACCATCACGCAATATTCCCATGTAACTACACTGCACATGTACTCCCTGAATCTAAAATAAAAGCTGAAACCATTAAAATAAAATAAAACAAATTTTAAAATGGAGTGAGCCTCACTTTATAGCAGCCATTCAAGTGGAGTGTGAAAGTCTCCACTGGGTCCACAGACTATGGTTGACACTAACCCCCACTGAGCCTGTGAACCCCTACATGTGCCTTCACTTTCCACCTACCCGGAGCTCCCCTCTTTTACAGTGTCCCCCCTCAGAAGTGTCCCCATCACACCACTTCTGAAGTCTCAGAACATCCCAGGTGGTGCGACCAGCTGTGCCTCTTCTCCCATGCCACTGCTGTGTGAGAAAACCTGACCTTCAGGGGAAAAAAAAAAATTCTAAGTAGGGCATAAGCACTGCAGACATTTTAAAAGATACAAATAAGGAGAAAAGAGGAAAGAATGCTCGCCAGAAGTTAAGCACTTGGGCATATGATTTGGTGCAGCCACTTTGGGAAAGAGCATGGCAGGTCCTCACAACTCGACATCTGGAGCCACCCTCGGACCCAACGAGTCACTCTCACCTGTCTACTCAGGAGAAATAAAAACGAACTTCCATGCAAAAATAAAATAAAACAAATAATGCTTTGCAAACTTGTAAACAAATGTCCACAGCAGCTTGTTCACGATAGCCAAAAGCGAGGAGAGCCTAAATATCTGTCGATGATGAACAAAGTGTGGTCTTTTCATACAACGGAATGCTCCTCAGCCACAGAAGGAAGGAAGTGCAGACACCCAAGTCTCAAAAACATGGTGCCGAGTAAAAGAAGTCAGGCATGGAAGCCCACAGCCTGGTCTTCAGGAGGTGCAGCAAGTGCAGGCTGGACATACGTGGTGGGTGAGTTAAAGTGCTGTGAAAGCGGTGCCTTTCAGCAGGGCCGGTGCACTAGATCCCATCCCCCATGATATTTAAGACAACATGTTCTCATGGCAACCCTGGGATGACTCCAACTTTACAGACCCAAAGAGGCTGAGTGATGTGCCCAGGGCCCCACAGTGCACCCACACTGAGTCCATGACCCTCCCCGCCCTGGGCTGGCTCTCCATGGCCCCGTTGACTCCTCACTCACCCCCTAGCCCCAGTCTGAAGGCCCAGCACGGGCATCTCAATCCCTGCTCACCCATTACTCTCCATCAACGCCATTCTAACCATCACCTAGTTCTCCCACGGGATGTGACACACAGGCTAGACTTAATTTCAGGACCTGTCGCTGTCCACTGGAAATTCATTCATTCCCCAAAAAACAGGAGGGAAGGAGGTTCTTCAAAGGCCCCAGACACAGAGCCAGGCCCCGAGCACAGCACTGAAAGGGGAGGTGCCCACAGCCCTGCCGGCATCTTCGGGGTGTCCAGCAAGGCTGGCCAGTTGAACTGGGAGGGCTCGTCCTGCTCAAATATTGACCAAAAAAGAAAGCACAGTGAGGCATTGGTGGCTCATGCTTGTAATCCCAGCACTTAGGGAGGCAGAGACAGGAGGATCGCTTGAGCCCAGGAGTTCAAGACCAGCCTGTGCAACATATTCCACAAAAAGAAAAAAAAAAAGACAGAAAAGAAAAGAATGCAGTAATCCAACAGATGATTTTCTAAAGCCAGGGAGACAATGACCCTTTTGTGATTTAAATTCCGAGCAGCCCTACAGCTCCAAGAGATGGAAGTTAGAGGAGCAGAGCCCCTGGAGGTGCGACTTTTCACCAACTTAGTTCTCTTACAGTGAAGCGTTAGGTCCCTTCCGTAGCTAGAAGGCCCGGCACTGTCAGCCATGCCTCTCTGAAGATGCCAGGACCTGAGGTGCTTTCTCAGCCGAACCACAGAGGGTGGGGACCAAAGCCCACCCTTTGGACAGGCTGAGGGGGTACGTTGAGCTTGTGATCTGCTAAGCACACAGAAAAGGGCCCTGTCTAGATCCTGTGTCCGTTTGGGACCTGCATCATGGAAGGGGAGGAAGAGGGCTGTCCTGTGCTTTGGCTCCTCGAAGCTGGGTTTTCCCAAGCCCATGGGACCTTGGGCTCATTGTAGCTCAGCACCCCCCAGGGCAATGGGGCTGCCCAGAGCATCCTTGGCTTTTGGGCATGACCTGTCTATAGAGTACGCTCGGGACTGAGGCCAGCAGGGTGGGGCTGGCTTGGCGGCTCAGAGATTCCCCTGAAGGAAGCTGTGGGAACAACGGCCAGTGCCAACAGAGCACTTGCTGCAGGCAGGCCCCTTAGGAACTGTCTCAGCAAATCCTCCCAGCACCCCCGAGCAGGTCCTGCTGCCACTCACCTCTTGTGATGCCAGCCCTGGGGGGTGCCCAGCCTTGTTCCCTACAGCTCATAAAGAGGGAAGATCTGGACCCTCCCTGGACCTCTGCATGTGGCCCTCGTGGGAAGCCCACATGCACTGCCGTCAGGACCTGCCTCTGAGGTGGGAGATCTCATCAGCAGGCAGCCCAGTGCAGCCACGCCAGCACCTCAACCAGCCTCTCTGGGAGGCACCAGTGTCCTCAACCTTCATTCTTCCCTTCAAAGTCACGACTGCAGGTCCAGCCACGAGTGCCGAAAGTTCATGGTCGCGGTGGATGGACCAAGGTTCCCCAGCACAGATGGCAGGCATCAGAGCCAGACCCTGGGGGTTTCAGCTTCACAGGGGATACGCTTGTCGTTTAGTGAGCCCTGAGGCGTATGTGGGTGTATATACGTGCGTATTTTGTGTACATGTGTATGTGTGTGGTATATGTGCGAATGTGTGTAAACATGTGTATATGTATATGTGTATACCTGCATGTGTGTGTTGTGTGTGCACACATGTGTATATGCGTTCTGTGTATGTGGAGCATGTGTGCACATGTGCGTACACGGTTAGTATGTACATGTGTGTGAGGGTATGTGTGTATGTGCCTGTATGTGTGTGTAAAGTGGGTCAATGGGTTGTTACCAAGACACAAGGGGATAAGACACATGTGATGTACATCTGCTCTTGCTGTGCAGTAGGGCTTGTCCAGGATTTTCCTCATGGACCAGTACCCAGAGCCATGTGGTACAGTGGCCACTGTGGGTGCAAAGACATGGAATGAGTGACCAATGAGATGGCTCTCACAGCAGAAGACCAGCTGCCAGGTGCCCTCGGGGCCAGTGGGCACTCCATGGTCACCCACCAAGGAGACCTGTCTCTGCCAAGGAAACTCCTGCCCAGGGCAACGCGGACGTAAGCCCAGGTAATGCACTCAGCTGCAGGGGTCCAGGGGCAGGGCAGGTGAGCTACCACAGCACTCACAGTGGTAAAGCGGGGTGCTCGGGAGGGAGGAGGGGGAATGCTGGCATCGGGAAGCCCTGGCCCAGACCTGAACCCCCTGCTGTGTGACAGTGAGAAGTCACATAACCTCTCTGAGCCTCAGCTCTCCCATCTGTCCAAAGAAACAAAGGGATGGGGACAGCTTGGCAGCGCCCCCTCCAACACGGCATTATCTGTAGAAGACAGTTTATGATCTTTTCTTCAAAGAGCTGCTGTGAGGATTAATTGAGCAAATAGCTAGGTAAGTCCATGACAGACACGTGTGTGTGCCTGTGCATGTGTGCACATGTGCACGTGTGTGGAATCTAACATGGAGCCTGGCGTGTAGCAGGCACAGGTGCAATCGGTGTTGTTTGTTCATGTATTTTCCCAGTGCGGGCTTATTAAGCTCCTACTATGTGCTTGGTGATGCTCCAGGTACTGGGGATACAGAAGCAAATGAATGTGCACATTCTCGGCTCGCGTGTAGTCAAAGTCCAATGTGGGAGTCAGGAAACAAGTGAGGAAACAGACAAGCAAATACTGTGTGTCCAGTCATAACAAGTACCATAGGGAAAAATGTACACACGCATAAATCCCAGGTGAGGGATGGAAGGTGATTCACTTTGGGGAGACTCTGTTTAGATGTGGGTGGTTGGGGGAAGCCTCTGGAAGGTGGTACCATCTGACCCCAGATCTGAATGACAGGAAGTAGGCAGCCACACAGAGTTCTGGAGGGAGAGCATTCCTATTGCTGGACCAGGGGCCCCAAAACATGCCAGATGGCCAGGGCACATGGCTCAGGCATCGGGCACTCAGGTTAGTGACACACCTGGCACCTTTCTGGGCCCTGAAGCCACCATCTCCAGCCTCACTGCTTCCCCTCACCCTTAGGGATGAAGAAGGCTGTAACTGCCAGTGGCCAGTGTTAGGCTGCACCTGGATGTAATTTCTCCGTGGTGTTAATTGGCAGAGGGTGGGAGTGGGGAGAGAGGAAAACAAAATAAAGCTTCAAAGTTCGGCTGTTCTTCGCGTGAACGCCCTCTCCGGAGCACCAAGGTGGGGGCCCCGTGGCCGGGAATGGATGCCCCAAATCAGCCTCATCATCTCATTAAATCAAATTAATGGGCACGGCGGGAGTGCCGGCCTCGAAACAGGCTGCTTCCCTGCTGCTCATGAATAGCCTGTCTTGTTTCCCTTCAAAAATAATTAATGTCTTGACAAAACACCCCTCTCTTCTGGGTTACCCAAAGTTAGCAAAAACTGAGCTCCAAGCAGCAAAAAGCTGACCTGGTGTGTGGTGTGCAGTTTCCACTTCCTTCGCTTCTCCCTTCCTGTTTCATGTGAAGGAAGGGGCAGCAGATAACGCCATGTGGGAGGGGATTCTGACAAGCTGTCCCCATCCCTTTGTTCCTTTGGACAGCTCCGAGCACCCCTCCAGCCTCCTCTGCACCACCTTGGCACACAAAAAACGTTTGGGAACCTGGTCCCTGGCCCTTTCCATGACCGTTGCTCTTCCAGGCGTTTTCTTTACTAGTTGTCAACAGTATGTTCCAGGAGTTTTTCTCCCATGAGCCTTGCTTGCTGGTGGCCATAGGAGCGCTGAGCATGGGGCGGTGGTGGCACAGGGCTGCCCGGATCATCAGCTGCCTCCAAGAGTGACGGCTCTGTCAGCTCCAGCAAGGGCTCATGAGTTCTGATGCATCTCCCCACCGCCCTTGGACGGCCTAACCTTCCTTAGCAAGGGAGAGGCCAGGAGGGGTGGCCAGGGAGAAGCTTGTCATCCTCCTATGGTCACCCCCAGGCCATGGAGAGCAGGAAGCAGGAATGCAGAGCTGCTATCGGAGGCCAGGAGGCTCTGCTCGCCATGGGTGAGGAGTGAGGCCCGAGCTGCCTCTGCACATCCCCAGGCAGTGCTTACAGAGGGCCCGGTGGGGAGGCGCAGGCAGAAAGGCCACCTCGGACTCTGCAGGAGCTGCTGCCACGACATCTTGGGGGGCAGGCACTCTGCTCTGGAAGTGCATGTGGATGAAGCTGTATTAGCCCATTTTCACGCTGCAGATAAGCACATAACTAAGACTGGGTAGTTCATAAAGAAAAAGAGTTTTAATGGGCACAGTTCCTTGTGGCTGGGGAGGCCTTATGGCTGGGGAGGCCTCACAATCATGGTGGAAGGTGGAAGGTACATTTTACATGGCAGTGGGCAAGAAAAGAGGTGCCAGCAGGGGAAATGTCAGGTGCTTATAATACCATCTGATTTTCTCAGCACTCACTCACTGTCATGAGAACAGCGTGGCCAAAACCACGCCCATGATTCAATTATCACCACCTGGCTCCACCCTTGACACTGGGGATTATTCCAATTCAAGGTGAGATTTGGGTGGAGACTCAGAGGCAAACCATATCATTAGCCTTTTGGGATTTTTCAAATGAAATATCATTGCATCAGACCTTTAACTTCACACTTTTTGAAATGAAAACAGACCTTAAGATTCAGACAAGTATCTAGAAAAAAAGGAGAGGAAGGACATTTTTCCCCTTAATTGCTTTTCACAGTGCTCCACTGTGATTATATTACAGATTTTATGGGAATTGTAACCAAGAAGTCAGCAAATGGGAGACCTGGATTCCAGGTCTGGTCTTGACTTGATAGAGCACTGTGAGAAACAGAGACAGCCTATCTCAGACCAGCTCTATTGCCCCCGTCCTCAGATGGCCCTGGGATCTAGCCACAGCTTCCCACTCAGAAGCCCCACCCAGGAGCTTCCCACAGCAGCCCTTCCCTTCTTGTACACAGACAGTCGGCCTCTGGTGACACAGGCTGCAAATGCAACATGCTCCTTTTCCAGGAGCTACCACAGCACCCATGGCATGAGGCCAGGTAACGCGTCTGCCGGGGGTTTCCATGGGCACGGCGGCGGAGCAACCACAGCACCTACAGTGGGGTCCAGGGGTCCAGTGAGGAAGGGGCTTCAGACCAAAGTCGACATAGAGGGAAGTCTGCTTCTGGAAAATGCAAAGACAGACCCCCTGCCCCGCTGGCTTTGGATGCTGTCTTGAGAGGCTGAGATACTCGAGTCTGCGGTCCCTTCCTATAGCCTGAGGACGAGATGCCATCATGCCGAGGCTGGACATACCTGGGCCTTGGTGACATCATCAGGGCCTTGAACACACCTGGGCTCACTGTGTCTGTGCTTCTCATGAGAGAGAAATGCACATCAAAACCACGTTGAGATACCACCTCACGCCAGTTAGAATGGCGATCATTAAAAAATCTGGAGACAACAGATGTCGGAGAGGATGTTGAGAAATAGGAAAGCTTTTACACTGTTGGTGGGAGTGTAAATTAGTTCAACCATTATGAAGACAGTGTGGCAATTCCTCAAGGATCTAGAAATAGAAATATCATTTGACCCAGCAATCCCATTATTGGGTATATACCCAAAAGATTATAAAACATTCTATTATAAAGACACATGCACATGTATGCTTATTGAGGCACTGCTTAAAATAGCAAAGACTTGGAACCAACTCAAATGCCCATCAAAGATAGACTGGATAAGGAAAATGTGGCACATATACACCATGGAATACTACACAGCCATAAAAATGGATGAGTTCATGTCCTTTGCAGGGACATGAATGAAGCTGGAAACCATCATTCTCAGCAAGCTGACACAAGAACAGAAATCCAAATACTGCATGTTCTCATTCATAAGTGAGTGTTGAACAATGAGAACATATGAACACAGGGAGGGTAACATCACACACCGGGGCCTGTCTAGGGGTGGGGAGGGGCTAAGCAGGGGAGAGTAGGGGGTGGGGGGATTGGGGAGGGATAACATTAGGAGAAATACCTAATATAGATTATGGGGGATGAATGAAGCAAACCACCAAGGCAAGTGTTTGCCTATGTAACAAACCTGCACGTTCTGTACATGTACCCAGAACTAAATGAATGAATGAATGAATGGATAAAAGTATGCCTGAGACTACTTCAAATCTCTGTACATTCTGGATTAAAGTCAAAGCAAAATATCCTGAGATTGCCACAAAAGCACTGAAAAACCTGCTTCCATTTCCAACATCCTGTGTTTGTGAAGCAGGGTTTTCTGCAGTGACAGCAACCAAAACAAGATTACTGAGTAGACTGGACATAAGCCCACACTTCAGGTGTCGCCTCACTGTCTTCGATCATACCCAGGTGGGATCGTCTAGTTGCAGGAAAACAAGATCAGGACTCCCACTGGTGCTACGTTATGGGGAGTTATATAATTATTTCATTATACATTACAATGTAATAATAATAGAAATAAAGTGCACAATAATGGAATGCTCTTGAATCATCCCAAAACCATTCCCCACCCTTAGTCCATGGAAAAATTGTCTTCCACGAAATCAGTCCCTGATGCTAAAAAGGTTGGAGACTGCTGCATTTAGAGCTGCAAATTTACCTCTCAGCACGACTTTGTCTGTGTGCCACACATTTTGGTATGTTGTATTTTTATTTTTATGCAGGTTAAATATTTTATATTTCCTTTGAGACATTCTCTTTGATTCATATATTATTTAGAAGAGTGGTTTGAGTTTCTAAGTGTTTGAGGAGTTTCCTGTTATCTTTCTGTTAATGAATTCTAGTTTTATTCTACCTTGCTCAGGTAACACACTGTAATGGTCAGTTATTTTAAATTTTCTGAAGTTCGTTTAATGGCCGAGTATATGGTCTAATTTTGTACATGTTTTATAAGCAATTTAAAAGAATGTGTATTCTGTTATTGTGGGGTGGAGTGTTTTATAAATGTCAATTCGATCCCTTTTGTTGATGATATGTTGAATTCTTTTACACACTTGCTGATTTTCTGTCTAGTTATTTTATTCATTGTTGAGAGAGGAGTGTTGTAGTCTCCAAATGTACTTGCAGATTAGTCGGTTTCTTCTATAATGTCTACAGATTTTATTTCACATGTTTTGGAGATTTGTTTTTAGTTTTACTATTTTTTTTGGTTGATTGATCATTTTATCATGATATAATGTACCTTTCTGTTTCTGTTAATTTTATTTGCTCTGAAATGCATTATCTGATAGTAAAATAGCCATACTTACTTTCTTTTGATTGCACAATGTATCTTTTTACATCCCTTTACCTTCAGCCTGTTTGTATTACTATATTTGAGGTGAATTTCTTATGGCATTGGATAATGTTTTTAGATCTACTCTGCCAATGTTTGTCTTCAAATTGGCTTATTATGGCCATTTATATTTAACGTAAGTATTAATATGTTAGGCTTATGTCTACCTTTTTATTATTTGCTTTTTTTATCCCTATTTTTCATTTCTGTTTTCTTTTTCTTTCTGTGGGTCACTTGAACATTTTTTTGAATTCCATTTTATCCATAGTGTTTCTTTTTTTTCTTTCTCTTTTTGTGGAGATGAGGTTTCACTATGTTGCCCAAGCTGGCCTCAAATTCCTAGACTTAAGCAATCCTCCTGCCTTTGCCTCCCTAAGTGCTGGGATTAGAGGCCTGAGCCACCACACTCAGCCCAATAGTGTTTCTAAGTGTATCTCTGTGCAGTTCTTTGAGTGGTAATTCTAGGTATTACATCATATATAAAATATACATGTATATTTACATATATGTGTATATATACATTATATATATCAAAGGTATGTAGGTATATGATATATATCTTATCACAGTCTACAGATGTCATTTTACCACTTCAAATGAGATATAGAAACCTTATCTCTCTGTACATCCCTTTACTTTCTCCTTTCTTAAACATGTTCTTTACATATATCTAGAGCCACATCAGACAATGTTATAATTTTTGCCTCAACTCTGAAAGATAATTTTTAAAAATCAAGAGAAGGAAAGGTTATTGGATTTACCCATATTTTTTCCTTACTCTGTCCTTTCTTTTCCTGATATTCCAAGGTTTCTTTTTTTCATTGTTTTTTATGTTCGGAGAACAGCCCTTGCCATTCTTTTGGGATAGGTCAGCTGGTGACTACTTCTTTCAGTATTCCTTCATCTGAGGATATTTTTATTTTCCCTCCTTTCCTAGAGGATGTTTTCACTGGCATAAATTCTGTTAAACCTATCCATGGAGGTGCTTTTTAAATTTGTTTTGTGTGTGTGTGTGTGTGTGTGTGTGTGTCTATTGCATTTTTTACCTCAAGTTTTTTTTTTTGAGATGGAGTCTTGCTCTGTTGCCCAGACTGAAGTGCAGTGGTATAATCTGGGCTCACTGCAACCTCCATTTCCCAGGTTCAAGTGATTCTCCTGCCTTAGCCTCCCAAGTAGCTAGAAATACAGTTGCTCATCACCATGCCTGGCTAATATTTATATTTTTAGTAGAGATGGGGTTTTACCATGTTGGCCAGGCTGGTCCTGAACTCCTGACCTCAAGTGATCTTCCCACCTTGACCTCCCAAAGTGCTGAGATTACAGACAGGAGCCATTGCACCCGGCCATAAAAGTCTCAATTTGATTCTTATTTATATCTGTCATTTTTTGCTGAGATTTTCTATTTTTTTTTCTGATTCAACTGTATTCATAATTGCTCATTGAAGCAATAGTGTGATGGCTGCTTTAAATTTTTCATCAGATAATTCTAATATTTCTGTCACCTGTGTTATTATCTATTGATTGTCCTTTATCATTCCGTTTGAGATCTTCCTGGTTCTTGGTCAGATAACTGATTTTTCAATTGAACTTGGATATTGAGATTATTTATGTTTGAGACTTTGGATGCCATTTAAACTTTCTATTTTGTCTGGGTTCCTCTAACACCACTCCAGCAAGAAACAGGAGACTCCAGTAGGGGCAGAAGTCCAGTTCCCTACTAGGCCTAGGTTGTTACCCAGGCAGAGAATGTCTTCATCACTGATGGGAAGAGGTGGGAATTCCAGCTCCACCCTAGACCTTCACTGTTACATCCCTGGCTAAGAGAGGTAGGAATGCCTCCAGACCACTCACCACATGGCCTTCCCTAATACCACAGGGCAGGGAGTGGCCTCCTTAACACTGAGGGATGATGAAAGTCTTGACTTGAAACTAAGTCTTCTCTGGTATCACCTCTGCTGGGAGGGTGAAATCCAGGTTCCCTTTGTGGTCTCTATTTTTATTGCAGGAAGAGGGGACATCTTACTACCACCTTCGGGGATGAAGTTAATTCTCAGTTTTCTATTCTGTCTTCTGTAACACTGCCGTGTGGTTCAGAAGTTAGACATCTCCTCATAGCCTGGCAAAGGTAAAGTCTAGGGTCCCCATTTGGTCTTGACTGTCATGGAGGGTAGGATACAGCTATAGTTTTTCTGTGGTGTTTGGCCAGAGTAGTTATTGTCTAAATGTCTTCTGTCTTAGTAAGTTTTCCTTTTCCTAGTCCTTTGGCTAAAGAAATCAAGCTATTTGTTAGAACTCTTTTTTTTTTTGGCTGTGCCTATTCAAGTCCAGATTCTTCTGCTCCAATCTTAAGAAATATGAGGCAAAGAGAAAATCCAAGGAATTCACCATAGTGTCATTTCTTAGGTCCTGAGATCCCTAGTCAGTCTTTCTTCTTCTCGTTAGCTGTCAGTCTTATTGTTTGTTTTATATGATAATGTCCAGAATTTTAGTAAAGAATCAAAAATATATATATTAAACATATACAATATGTTTTGGCATACATATACATGGTGTACTGAATATTACAATCAAGTTAACTAACATGTTCATATCTTCTCAGTTACCATTATGTGTGTGTGTGTGTGGTAAGAGCATATAAGATCTACTCTCTAAGCACATTTCAAGTATATGAGTATATATTAATAATATAATATAGTCACCACATTGTACATTAGTACTGTGCATTAGATCTGTATAACCTATTTATCCTACATAACTGAAACTATTATAGACTTTGACCAAAGTCTTTGACCATCAAAGGCTGAAATACTCATGTATGACATTTTGGGTCACCCCACTGATTAAGCATCCCAACTGCTGAAGTGCTGGCAGGAGGCAAAGTAGCCATGGAGTGAGCCATAGCGTCATTAAGCCATCAATATCATGCACAGCCACGGGACTTGTGCAGAAAAGATGACTAAAGCCATTACTCAGAACTTCCTTCTTTATTGTGGTTTGTAAATATTTTAACTAACTTCCTTATTTGTGTTGCTTTCCACAAAGATTGCATATGAATTGGTATCATCTGACTTTGTAATTATTTTGTGGTTTGAAATAGAACTGCTACAAAACTGAAAAAAGAAATAGATGTCACTCAGAGGGCTTAGGGTTGAAGCTTGAAGAAAGCAGAGTATAGTGGCTTCTCTTTGGAAGTGGAATATGTTCAGCAGAATAAGGGTGAGCTTGTTTATCTTTGGTAGGAGCCTTTTTATTGTGTGTTATGTTTTATTTATGTCTAGGCAACGGTGGGGTATAGTGTGGTGGGTATGCATGTTTTATTCTAGCAATTCATGATCAGAAGAGCCTTACTTTTTGAAGGAATTCCCTGCATTGTGTGTCCTGGTGGGACACTGTGACTAGGCTGTCTCCCAGAGCAGGAAACCAGGTACTCTTGAAAGTCATGATATGCAGGAGTGTGAAGGTGATGGAGGTTTGGCCAGTAAGACATGCACAATCAAGCTTTTGAATCTTGGGGAGCAGTTGACAAATTCACAGCTTTAAGTTGTCATCAGCAGTAGCCTGAAGACACCAGTATTATCAGCTTAGTGTCCAGTGGCAGTGGTACCAGTGCCCATGACTTAACCTCAGTTCATTCTGTGGTTTGCACTTGTCTGTCTTTTTAGATCCCAGTCTTTGTTGGGTCAGCTCTGGTTATCTGGCCTTCCTATGAATTTTGAGTTAACCCAAGACCCGCCAAATACGTTCCTTTTTGCTTGAGTTAGCCAAATTCGTTTGCTGTGGTTTGTAGTATTAAATTCTGATTAATAAACTATGTTTCTACATTTATTCTCTCATTTTTCCCTCCTAATTTTCCAAGGCTAATTCTGCCATCTGGGGTTGAAAACCTTTTCTATTCTGACTTTTCTGAAATGTTCCCGCTTTGGGTATCGTTTTTCCCGTACATATCTTCGGCACAGAACACCACTAACCAACACCCACTACTGGCACTTTCTTTTGCCTTCTGCTACAGGGCATTCTCTTGGCCCACTAGCTCTTTGGTCTTTTATGCCTCCATTTATTCCTTTTTCCTGTTTACATCCCTTTCTAGGTCTCTTCTTCCTTATTCACAAACTTCTGTAACACCTAAGGCACCAAATGCAGTGACTTTGACTAACCGTAGCTATACCCCAAGAATAACTGCTCTTCTTTCTCTTAAAACACTCTAACATAATTTATCATCTTAACAATTTTAAATTGTACAGTTTAGTAGTGTAAATTGTATTCACACAGTTATGCAACAGATGTCTAGAAATTTTAACTGTGCACTGAAACTTTAGACTCATTGAACAAAACCACGCTGTTTTCTGCCCCCTAGCTCCTAGCAACCACAATTTGACTTTCTATGAGTTTGACAATCCATATACCTCATATAAGTAGAATCATACATTATTTGTCTTTTTGTGACTGGTTTATTTCACTTAGCATAATGCCTCAAGGGTCAACCATGTTGTGGTATGTGACAAGATTCTCTTCCTTTTTAAGGCTGAATTACATACTCCATTAAACGTGAAGAACACATTTTCTTTATCCATCGGCAAACATTTTGGATGCTTCAAATTTTGACTGTTGTTAATAGTGCTGCTATTAACACTATGAACATCTACGTTCATAGTAGATGTTCAAATATCTCTTGAAGTTTCTGCTCTTACTCTTTTTGGACATATACTCAGAAGTGACATTACTGGATTATACAGTAATTCTATTTTTACATTTTTGAGGAAACTTCATACTGTTTCTATAGTAGATTCATTTTACACTCCCATTAAGGGGTTTCCAAGGGCTTCAGTTTCTTTACATCATTGCTAGTACTTGTTTTCTGTTTTTTTTTGTTGTTGTTGGTTTTTTTTTATTATTATTATTTTTTAGTAATAGTCGTCCTAATGGGTGTGAGATGATATCTCATTGTGGTTTTGATTTGCATTTCTCTGTTTAGTGATATTGAACATTTTTTCATATGTTTGTTGGCCAATTGGAGAAGTGTCTAGCTGAGTTCTTTGCCCATTTTTGAAGTGGGTTATTTGTTTTTCATTGTTGAGTTGTAACAGGTCTATATATATTCTGGCTATGAACTTATCAGATAGATGATTTGCAGATATTTTCTCCCGTTCCAGAGGTTCCCTTTTCACTGCTGGATTTTTTGATGCAAAATAGTTTGTAACTTTTATATAGTCTCTTTTGTCTATTTTTGTTTTCATTGCCTGTAGTTTTGGTGTCATATTCAAGAAATGATTGCCCATTCCAATGTCATGAAGCTTTCCCCCTATGTTTTCTTTGAGGAGTTTTAAAGTTTTAAGTCTTACATTTAGGCCTTCGAATCACTTTGAGTTGGCTTTAGTATACAGTTTAAGGTAATAATCCAACTTTATTTCTTTGAATGTGAACATTTAGTTTTCCCAATACCATTTATATAGGAAGCTCTCCTTTCCCTATTGTGTGATTGTGACTCCCTTGTTGACAATGATTTTGCCATGTAAGTAAGAGTTTATTTCTGGGCTGCCTATTCTGTTTTATTGACCTATATGTCTGTCTTTCTGCTGTTACTGTGTTGTTTTGATTACTGTAGATTTCTATTATGTTTTGAATCAGGAAGTATGAGACCTCCAACTTTGGTCTTCTTTTTAATGATTGTTTTGACTATTCAGAGTCCTCTGAGATTTGCTATCAATTTCAAGATGTGTTTTATCTATTTCTACAAAAAATGGCATTGAGATTTTGATAGGGATTGCAATGACTCTATAGATTCTTTGGGTACTATGAACATTGTAATAGAATTAAGTTTTTCAATCCATGAGCATAGGATGTATTTCCATTTATTTGTGTCTTCTTTGATTTTTTTCAATGTTTTATAATTTTCAGTGTACAAGATTTTTGCCTCCTTATGTTTATTCCTTAATTCCAATATTTTTAGCATGAAAATAAATATTTACAGTGATGGATATCCCAAATAGCCTAATATGATTATATGAATGTATCAAATTATCACAGGTACCCCCTAAATATGCACATCTATTATGTATCACTAAAAATAAAATGAAAATAAATTTTTAAAATGAAAAAACAAAACCACAACAAAAGTTCATTCCTTAGTATTATTCTTTTTTTGAAAAAATATGTGTAATGCTTTCAGCTTTTAAAAAAATGTTCCCAGGTTTATTGTTATAATTGACAAAGAAAAATTTATGTATTTGTGGTGTGCACTGTGATGTTATATTTATACATTATTAAATGATTAAATCAAACTAATTAACTATCACCTCACATGCATATATATTTTTGTGGTAAGAACAGGCAAGAATTATACTCTTAGAAATTCAAGTATTAGGTTGATAACAAAAGTAACTGCGGTTTTTGCAAATAATTTTTTTTTGTT
The DNA here is from genome assembly GCA_963573385.1 of Cacajao melanocephalus. Lineage (NCBI taxonomy): Eukaryota > Metazoa > Chordata > Mammalia > Primates > Pitheciidae > Cacajao > Cacajao melanocephalus. The sequence goes on along the minus strand of CAUYLG010051427.1, from coordinate 17,679 downwards.
GTTGGAGTCTTGCTCTGTTGCCAGGCTGGAGTGCACTGATGTGTTGGCAAAAACAGCAATGACTTTTGCAACAACTTAATAATACATTATTATTAACTATCGAGGTCATGCTTTACAATAGAACACTCCATCCTTCAGCAGCAGAATATCATTATTTTCAGGTATGCATGGAAATTTTCCTGTATAGATCATATGTTAGGACACAAAATAAGTTTTAACAAATTTAAGAAGATTGAAATCATATCTAGTATCTTTTCCAACCACAGTGGTATAAAACTATAAACCAATCACAGGAAGAAAATTGGAAAATCCACAAATAGGTAGAAATTAAACAACATACTTCTGATCAACCAATGGGTCAAAGAGGAAATGAAAAGGGAAATTAAAAAATATTTTGAGAGAATTGAAAATGGAAACACTACTTAGGGGATACAGCAAAAGTAGACCTAAGGAAAAAAAAAGAAATGAAAGAAAATAGAATCTCAGGTTTGCTTTGTCGGATAGGCCACATCTATTTAATCTAGCTGTAGCATCCATATCGATTCTTCAACACAGTTTAAAACTAGTTATTAATAGAGGTACACAGGTGAAAAGATCTGTTAGTACCCTTAAGAGAAGACGTGTACACACACACACACACACACACACACACAAAACGGTTTAGTTCATGGAGGCCTGCACTGGCCACCTCCTGTCTTATTGCCCCAGGTAATGCAAGCATAATATTTAAGCTTAGTTACTTCACTGATTTATATATTGTAGATATGATTCTTCTTTATGGCAAGCAAGCAGGGTCCCTGGCTTGTTTAAAGGAAAGCAGAGACCTTATTTATCTCTTTTCACTGCTCTGCCTCCCAGAGCCTAGCACAGGGCCTGGTATAACTTTAGTAATATTCATAGACTCAAAATGACAATGTGAATAACTCCGAGAATTCAGACCATAGGTTTAGAACCAAGGGTGTGAGTTTAAGAGTTTTACCATCTTGGAATAAAACTTCCTCTCCAATCCTGTGGGTGTTGAAATTGTACCCCTTTTTAAAGCTTGGAAGAAAAAGAGAAAGCCCTTAAGTGTATACCACTCCAAATGAGCAAAAAAATGGCATAATTATTTAATGTATTACTCTGCTTTCACACTGCTGATAAAGACATACCTGAAACCGGGTAATTTATAAAGGAAAGAGCTTTAATGGACTCACACTGCCACATGGCTGTGGAGACTGCACAATCTTGGGAGAATGTAGAAGAGGAGCCATGTCGGATCTTACATGATGGCATGCAATAGAAAAGAGAGCATGTGCAGGGAACTCCCCGTTATGAAACCATCAGATCTCGTGGGACTGATAGTGATAGTGATATCACGAGAACAGCACAGGAAAGACCCGCCCCCATGATTCAATTACTTCCCACCGGGTCCCTCCCATGATGTGGGAATTATGGGAGCTACAGTTCAAAATGAGATTTGGGTGCGGACACAACCAAACCATATCAATGTGCTTAAAGTAACAACATTTCTTCAGGAATTAGCCAGGAACTTCCAAGAGCAACAGATTTTCTTCACTCTACAGCTGCATGACTATGTGCAAAATACAAAATGGAAAATCATGAAATCCCAGAGAAGAACTTGATATCAGGACAGATCTGAATTGAAATCCCTGCTCTTCCCCCTGGACTCATCATGTCTTTTTCTAGCCTTTGTTTTCTTATCTGTAGAATGGATGTGCCAGTGTACCCACTTTTTAGAGCTGTCAGATAATTAAGCACTTAACATAGTACATGTTACATAATACATGTTAAGTGTATTAACATGTGTGTGGCACATAGTGAAAGTCTAACGTATGTTCATTTTTGTCAATTTTTAGTTCATAATTTCAAAAACAGCCATGATAATACTACTTCCCTGGTTGTTTTAAGGGTTGAAATAAAGATTTAAAATATCTTTTTGGGCTATTGCATTGATATTGATGACAAGACGCATTGATGCATTGAGGTAGATCGCAAGACCAAACTGGGTAAGAAAAATAAATATACTAATATGAGCCTGTCTTTTGTTTGAAAGTATATGGAAGAACTAGGGCCCAGAATCACATCAGAACAAAGTGGAGGAAGGATTCATTTGCACACAACATTGCAGCTTTATTTAAAGTGAAGTGAATCTTTGAGGCAGTGTTTTTTGTTTTGTTTTTTGTTTTTTTTTGTGACACAAAGTGTCACTCTGTCACCCAGGCTGGAGTACAGGGGCACTATCCTGGCTCACTGCAACCTCTGCCTCCTTGGTTCAAGCGATTCTCATGCCTCAGCCTCCCAAGTAGCTAGGACTCCAGGCACATGCCACCAAACCTGGCTAATTTTTGTATTTTTTACTAAAGACAGGGTTTCATTATGTTGGCCAGCCTGGTCTGGAACTCCTGACCTCAGGTGATCCACCTGCCTCAGCCTCCTAAAGTGCTAGGATTACAGGTGTAAGCCACTATGCCAGGCCAAAGTAGTGGTTCTTACACTGCAGTATGCATTGCCTGAAAGACCTCTTATAATACAGGTTGCTGCCAAACCCCAACCCAACCTCTCCAGCCATTTCTGCTTTTATGGTTTTGGATGAGTCTTAAGAATTTGCCTTTCCAATAAAATGTTGATATTGCTGGTCTTCGGAGCACATTTTGTAAATCACTGTAATGGCAGTAATTCTTAGCCTCAGTTGTATCTTGAAATACAGAGAACTTTCAAAGATGCTCATGCCTTGTCCCCATCCACAGAAGTTCTGATTTCATTGGTCTGGGGTGGGGTCTGGTTATCAGGAGTTTCAAGAGCTTTCCAGGTGACCCAAATGTGTATAAGTTAAAAATAACTTCCCTAGGATATATCAGAAGTCGTATATTTTAGAAAAGAGGTATTCAATTTTTAATTCAATAAATATGAATTGAGTACCTACCATAATTCCAGCCCTGCACTAGGTAATGGGGAAACACATGTAAACAAGACAGAGAAGAAGATTGCCACATTGACAGCTGCTAAAGTGACAGCATGCCAATGAGCATGTGCACAGAAAGTTGCCATGGATGGTTGGGATGTATGCGGAAGGCTATGAAGTTCAAGTGAGAAAAGGTTTCACTAAGGAACTTGAATTTAGTTTTGAGAGATGAGTGAACATGTTTTGTGAGCATAGAATAGGGAAAGAATATTTCAGGGAGAAGGCAGCCAGAAGCTAAGGCCTGGAGTTGGGAATGGACATAGTATGTGTTTGTTCATGCGCTGCATCCTGGTGGGGTGGTGGGGAACAGGGTAGGAGAAATAGGTTAAAATCGACTTTCATGCTTAGACCTATCCTATGGGATTAGAGGGTTTTAGGAGGAAAGTGATAGAAATAGATTTCATCATCAAGTACATCAAGAGGTAGGAAGAGCTACCTGAGAAACATTCTCCAGATACATGGGCACATAGAATAATCAGGACACCAGCTTCCTCCCCTTTAGCTAATCCCTCAACATCTGACTAGAAGGGCAAGGAAAGGCCAGGCATGGTGGCTCATGCCTGTAATCCAAGCACTTTGGGAGGCCAACGCGGGTGGATTACGAGGTCAGGAGTTCCAGACCTGTCTGGCCAACATAGTGAAGCGCTGTCTCAACTAAAAATACAAAAAATTAGCCAGGTGTGGTGGTGTGAGCCTGTAATCCCAGCTACCTGGGAGGCTGAGGCAGGAGAATAGCATGATCCTGGAGGCGGAGGTTGCAGAGCCAGGAGCACTCTATTGCACTCCAGCCTGGGTGACAATGTGAGACTCCTCTAAAAAAAAAAAAAAAAAAAAAAGTGCAAGGAAAAAGAAGGATGTACGCATTTCTTTTCACTGCAAGAAGAGCTGTTTCAGACTTTGGGGATCTTGGGGCAAAAAGAGTTAATTGGGAGAAAGAAGACATCAGAGAAGAGAAAAAAGAAGGAACGTGTGACAGAAATGACACTGTGATTCAAATCAGCTCAGAAATGGCAGATAAAAATTGAAAGTGTGAAAACAAGTTTCTCCAACTGCTCCATCCTCTCAAACCCTTCCCCAGTGAGGCCAAAGGCCACATCCAGTAGCCTGCACTGCCACCTGCAGGTAGAATCCAGAAACAGCAGTGATCGAATCTGGGTTTCATTCTTGGCTTCGGAGAAAGCTAGAGGTAACCAGAATGTGCCTTGTGTATCATCCATCTGCCCTCCAGCTAGGCCTGCGTATTACTTCTTTGTTGTTTACATTTAAGTCTAGTTTTTTAAATTACCATTTTTCACGGAGCTTTAAGAATACTTTTTTCTTCACATTTTTACATCTGAAATTAGAATGTGTCTTGGAATCAGTTTCATTGACAGGTTTTTGTCTTTTCTTTATGATACATGACAGAGCATCTTGTGATTGATGGCATCTTAGACTTGGTAATATTTATTTTGCGTATGTCAGAGGTGTGGCCTGATGGAAAAGAAATGACGTTTTTGAGTAGGAAATATCTGCTGTCACCTTGACTCTGATATCATGTCTTCCCTAAATGTTGGCTCTCCATCACTTACTATTTAATTTTCAGCAAGTTAATGATCTCTCTGAGTCTTGATTTCTTCATCTTTAATGCTACTTATAAGATTTTGTATGACTTAAGTGAAATTCTACCTAAAGTCCTTGACCATGCCTCACCTAGCACATTAAAGAACCCAATAAATGATAGCTATTACTATTTCCAAATGAAAATCTCAAAAACAGATAGTTGCTCCTGCTACTAACTGAGCAAAAAGCATTCAGACAAAAATCACCGCTCATTCTCAGAAACTGCTGTTGAATCCCAAATGCAATCTATGTGGATTAATCCTTGGAATTTAGGAGAGCTACTGCTGAGCAGCTTGCTTTATGTTGATCACAAAAGGCGTGAGGGTTCAGATGGAGTCGGTGGGGGCATTTATTTTAAATGCACCTATTTGGATGCTTAAAGTCTTAAGCAGCGCCCAGCTATCTCTGCTCACTATAATTCAAAGCCTCCTGTCTCCAAACGGTGTTTATTTTTTTCCTGTGCCCTTAAAACTCTCCAGCTTGGTTTCTGCTTTATTCTGATAAACCTGGAAGTGAAGGGCCCAGCCTTTTAAGTAAAACTGCTTCTCCAGTATTTAAGGCGGTTGAACATGAATGAAATAGAAAATGACAATGATAACAGGTAATGCTATTGCTGCCTGCTGGATGCTGTTTGTAGCTCTCCCTAGCAATCACAGGATAAAATAAAGCTTGTGTTGAAGGGCAGTTTCTCTAATTGCTGCCAAGGGATATAAGCAGCGTGGACTTGAAGCCACTGTTAGCTCTGCAGGGGGGCGGCTCTCAGGAGCACCTGGATGAAAATGGGGTTTATAAAGACGTTCTGAAGCAAGCTTTCATGTTTGCCAAGTGGCTGCCCCTTGAACTCCCTAGTATTCCTTTTTTTTTTTCTTAAGTGATATGAAATCGTACAGTTCAAGTTCTTAGCATGAGCCCCAAGGAGAGAGAAGCAGCAATAGAAAAAAGAGGAAATCAAAGCTTTTCATGGTGACTGCTGCACACTTTTTTGGTAGCATCACTGAATTTCTGGAGCTTATGGAGAGACAAGGAGCTGAAGGGGCACAAAAGAAGGTCTTCAGATGCTTGCTCTGCCCAGGTCCTGCCCTTCTATGGCAGTCTGCTTCAACTGCTGGGCATTCAAAAGCTTTACACGACAACTCTCTTAAGTAGGTATTAAGTTCATTTGATACATAATGGTTCCAGATAGATTAAGAATCTTACTGGTATGTGATAAAGTAATGGTTTATTGTTTGTTTGAGATGGAGTTTCACCCTTGTTGCCCAGGCTGGAGTGAAATGGTGCAATCTTGGCTCACCACAACCTCCATCTCCTGGGTTCAAGCGATTCTTCTGCCTCAGCCTTCCAAGTACTTGGGATTACAGGCATGTGCCATCATACCCAGCTAATTTTGTATTTTTAGTAAAGACAGGGTTTTGTATTTTTAGTAAAGATAGGGTTTCTCAATGTTGGTCAGGCTGGTCTCGAACTCTCGACCTCAGATGATCCACCCACCTCAGCCTCCCAAAGTGTTGGGAATACAGGCATGAGCCACCGCACCTGGTTTTAATCCAGGTTGATGTGACGTCATTGCCTGTATATTTTTTCCCCATGAAACAGTACAGCCTCCCCACGTTCCTTTGCCCCAAGCAGAAACTACACCTGAATTCACATTCACCTACTCTGATAGATCTTGTTGCATGTAGTATTACATCTATACTAATACTATGTATGTATGGGATATGTGAACATCTGCTCAAACATTTATTTATGCTTCAAAACAGCCTGATGAGATAAAAACCATTGGCATCATTTATAAATGAGAAATAATGGGTCTCATTTATAAATGAGAAATCATAGGGCATATATATGTGTGTATGGGTATACATGTATTAGTTATACATATATATATACACACACACATGTGTTTATCTCTCTGAATGTTTTCTTTACTTTTATAACAGTTCTAAAAATGGTTAAAGCATTCCATGAACTTTTAATCTAACAGGTCTCCAGCATTTTGTGTGGCTCTGTTATCTCCCTGTTATGATAATGAAAGACTAGAAACAGCAGGAAAATGTATTTAATACACACACACACAAACACAGGCATATGCACACCCAGGGCAAAAGTTAGTCAGGTGCAGATGAGGCGTGTTATGTTCTGTTTGATTTATTGCGGAAAAACCAAAGCCAAATTGCCCTGGGATTTCCTCTTTCTTGGACTGTGTGGGTTCTTGGAAATGAGCCTCAGAGATCTCTGCAACAAAGATGACAAAGTGGCAGATCTTCGAGAGATCATGGACCTCTGAGTTCTGGGAACTCTGGGCAACCTGGGCATGGGACATGAGTTCTGCATTTCCCGACACCAAGACGCTAAGAAGCTGCTGAGTGGCAGAGTGGGTTCTCTGAGGCTGGGGGTCTCAGGAGCAGAGAGGCTTACCTGGGTGCCTCAGTGGGAGGGAGGCAACTTTTCTTCTACTCCGCTAGCCCTACTGGGAGAGACTGTGTCATCTCTCAACTCTGTCAGAATCCTCATCACATGGTGACTCCAAAGGCAGTATCTGAGTCAACAAAATGCTAGAACAGAAATGTAGCCATCCAAGGAGCACAACAGGCAGAGGGAGTAAGACTGGGAAGAATATAAAGAATCCAAGCTAAAAATAAATTGCAGCTAAATTAAAGATTTAAAGATAAAGACGAATTAAAAACCCAGCAGATTGAGTAAGAAGCTACTGGAACTTCAGCCGCAGGCCCTCACTTAAAGCTAAGCCCCCTGCTTGCATGGGTTACTATTAATACCCTAGGAAGAGCCCCAGTAGTGCATCCACAGGTTATACATTCATAAAAAGTTGCCAGAGTTGGCTGGGTTTGGTGGCTCATGCCTGTAATCCCAGCACTTTGGGAGGCTGAGGCAGGCAAAGCACCTGAGGTCGGGAGTTCAAGACCAGCCTGACCAACGAGGAGAAACCCCATCTCTACTAAACATACAAAAAATATTAACCTGGTGTGGTGGCACATGCCTTTAGTCCCAGCTACTCAGGAGGCTGGGGCAGGAGAATTGCTTGAACCCGGGAGGCAGAGGCTGTGGTGAGCAGAGATACACACCATTGCATTCCAGCCTGGGCAACAAGAGCAAAACTCCATCTCAAAAAAAAAAAAAAGTTGCCAGAGTTATTTTAACCACCAACGGCTAAAACTACTGTCTCTTTCTTTTGGAATAATGAACCTTCCTGGTGTGTTTAGGACTGAGAGAATTCCCAGGATGTGGGACATTCACTCCTAAAACCAGCAACGTCCCTGGCAAACCTACTGTGAAGGTAAAACTCATCTCTTCCTGTGTCTCTCTTACAGAATGCACTGGAAACACCACCAGAGCTTATGGGATCTGGCAGCAGAAAGGCTGAAAAGGGATACATTTAGTTTGGGCTTGAGGTATATGTCTGTGCTTTGCAGTGGTTTTGCGTTTAATTACTGGTAACCACCCTAGGGTAGGAATGGCCTCTGGAAGGTTAGTACTGCTTACATTGGTGATCCAACTCAGCATTCTCTCATGAAGATACAGGACCCTGCTTATACCATACTTCGATCACGTTCTACTGCAACTGGCTTCAGAAGCACAAGGATAGTGGAAGAGAAACAAGGTTTGGCATACACGGAACAGAAGTCAACTTGTGGCCATGTCTTCAAATCTTCAAATGTACACAATTGATGGCAGAATCGATGGAATTCCCATTGATATTTAGTCAAAATAACCCTCTCAAGAATAAACTTGAGAATACAATGTATACAATTATAAATGCATCATATATATCTTTCTTTGTTTCTAGGAATTGACTGTCCTTTTTCAGATTTCCTGTTTGAAGGACACAATTGTGCTGTGGGCCGAAAACAGTGATTGTGTTTGTGTCCAAACTCCCGTTGGTTTATTCATCCTGACTATCAATAATAAAACAAATTTGGATCAACTCTGCTAGAGGAAATACTAACCTACCTCTTTATTCTCTCTGTGGAAAATATTATGAAATCACAATTATATGGAGAGATAATCAAAGAATGTAAAGCTAAAAACTGTAAGAAGAGAAAAGCACTGCGGATGCGGGTCATGCCATTATTTAGTAAAGGTATACTATCTTGCTAAATTTGTTGGATGTTGAAGGTATTTGTCAGCACATTAAAATTTGTATTCTGTTACGGTTCTTTTTCACATTCTAAGCTAATATTCACTTTTGCACTCAGTTTTGTATTTCTGTTTGCATTTTGTTCTTGAGAAGTCTTTTAATATATGAAATGATATAAAATTTATTTCCCAAACCTGACTCTTACATTGAAAAAATCTCAAAAAATTCTACAAGAATACATAGAAGACTGTGTGTATATTTAAGGTGGTAGAGGTGGCTTGAGCAATATGGGCTCCTAAAAGCATTAAAGAGAACTAGGCCGATTTCATTCTGTATATATTAAACATAAACTTTCATATAGTAAAAGATAATTTCAAAAAAATCCATAGAAAATAGCAGATTTGGAAAAAACAGAGAAAGTGTTAATTTTGAAACTGTATGAAAGATCTTGAAATTGATGAGAAGGAGATGCATAAACCACTAGAAAAAAGTGACACGGGATATGAAAAGGCAACATTTCTCTCAAGCACAGGCATTAGGCCAGAAAGCAAATTTTAGCAGCTACTACAGCATTCATATAATGTAGACTGCGATCTATAATAACAATAAAGTAGAATATAATAATAAGACTATTCACATGAAAACATGAAACATACTTCTAAATGACTCATGGGTCAAAGAAGAATTCATCAAGCAATTGTTTAGAAGTGGACAATAACAGAAATGCTTCGTTTCAAAAGTTGTGGGACACATTTAAAGCTAGAGTCTTAAACATTTGCATTGGAAAAGAAAGAATAAATGGGCTAAGTCTCCATTTCATGGAATTTTTTGGAGAAGATACTGTACCCAAAGAAGGCAGGAGGAACAAAAAAAGGAGCACAGGTCGGGTGCGGTGGTTCATGCCTAGCACTTTGGAAGACGGAAGTGGTAGAATCACTTGAATTCAGGAGTTGGAGACCAGCCTGGGCAACACAGCAAGGACCTAGTCTCTGGAAAAAGTATCAGCTGGTTGTGGTGATATGTGTCTGTACTTGTAGCTACTTGGGAGGCTAAGGCAGGAAGATATCTGGAGCTGAGGAATCTGAGGTTACAGTGAACTATGATCACACCACTGCACTCCATCCTGTGCAGCAGAGCAAGATCTGTCTCTTAAAAAAAGAAAAAAAATTTAAAAACGGGATAAACTAATAAACTAGAACACAAAGATTTTTAAAAATCATACAAAAATCAAAGTTGCTTGCTTAATTTGCATTGATTAATAAAGTTAAAATTTTGATGTGATTAAGAAAGAAAAGGCATAAACATATGAATTAAAAAGGGGACACAATTTGAGATATAATGTAGGTATAAGAAGAGAAAAGAATGAAATGAATAAATTTATACCAATTACTTTTAAATTGAGACAAATGAATACATTTCTAGAAATTATTTCTAGCTATATTTATCCAATTTTCTAAATACAACTTACCAAAAATGTGATTCTAGAAGAAATAGAAACCAGAATTGATCTTTAATCATTAAATTTGTAAATCAGTAAATAAAAGACTATCCCTCAAATTTACTGTTGGGTCAGATGTTTTAGGAGCTAATTCTTCCAAAAATCAAGAAATACATCATCCTTAATGTCATGAATGTATGAAAATATTAGGATATACAGAATATTTTCTCAGTTCATTTCACCTTTGTTGTCTCAATTATTTTTCCTGGCACCTCAGCCTGAAAAAAGCTGCAAGTTTCTCTTTGTTAAGCACTATAAACTTTCAACAAAAATAAATGTATAGTGTATATGAAGATGTTAAGTACAACAGAAAAAAATTAAAGAGGGTGTGTGTGTGTGTGTGTGTATGTTGGGACAACTGCAGTTAACTAGGATTGAAAACTAGAGTGTGAATATTAGAGTAATCAAATGGACTTTGGTCAAGCAATGAATTCAGTAATGGAATGAACATAAACTTGAATCCCTTGTCCTTTTCTGTCATACATGATCTCTCTACTACTTAGCAAATTTTCATTGCCTCTTAGGTGTCTGGAGCTAGGGGGAGGCACCTCTCGATCACCACATAAACTAGCATGTCTGGTCATTGTTTACAAGGTCCGCACATTCTAATCGATTAAAGAATACATGAACAAAAACTCAGCAATCAAATATTAATACCAATTTTCTTGATGCCCAGATATGCACTTGCAGGGCTGTAGTCTCACTAGATTAACACAATTAAGGAAAGTCTTCCACGGCAATAACCTGATTACACAGGAGACCACACATGGCTTCATGCCATAGCCAAAGAACCTCAGAGAAGTCCAGGCAAGGGCTGAAATGCAAGGTGGTGCAAGCCAAATCCAAACTTTAGAGTTCTTCAGAGGGAGAGAAGTTCAGATATGTTCTCAAATAAAAGGAAATAGAACAAGAGGAACTGTTCTCTCCAAACTGAATAGACAATATGAAAAATGAGGGACAGGTTCCCCACAGGGCCTCCCATTCAGCAGGTGCTCTTGGAATTTATTGAATTTGAGTAAAATGTCATTAACTTTTACTGTTGCTTTCTTGAGTGAACACTTTGCCTAGCTCAAACGGTATGTGTACACAAAGCCTCAAAGAAATTTTTGTCAGTGAAAAATTGTCTTCTCCATCAAGGTCATGTTGAGAATTCCAGGAATAAATGTTCAAATGAGGTAAAATAATCTTTTCAAAACGCAAAGGGTGAATACAAATAGATAGTTTTGTAGTTGGAATTTAACAGATTGATTTTTGTAATGGCTTCTTTGTGATTTGGTGTTTTGAGTTCACGGCTAACTTATTAAAACATGTAAGTGAAAATGTCCACAATAATTCTATGCTGTTTAAATGGCAATGATAAGAGTTTAAATGGAGACTGTTTTCATCTCCAGTTTTCTGATTGCCAGTCAAGTGGACACTTTATCAAAGTCGACCTAAATAACTAAAAATAACTTAAGATAGTTGTCCCATCAAATATACCTATTGGTAGGTTATGTTCTTTTACCAAATTAGGATGTTATGATCTTCTTTGATCTCTACAAGGATCATGAAATATAAACAAAATAATGAGCTTCTGAAGAGAAAGTTATTTGTCTTGCCTAAAAGGCAAGTTCATGGAATTGTCATGTATTTAACAAAGAAAATGCTGGGATCACAGCCGAGGTCTGCTGGCTACTTGCTTTGTACCTGTGTGGGCAGAAGGCTCTACTGTATCAACTGACGCCACTGCTCTCAAGAACAGAGATGCAAACTGTTATATGTCCATGTTGAATCTGTAATAAGAGGGAAAAGGGTAATGTAATGAGCTATACTTAAAGCTAACATTTTTTAAAAAAAACTATCCTTTATTCTGATATTTATATTATGTAATTAATACTTGATGGTGGATTTTATGTGAGTTACTTGACACAATTTGAATACTTGATGGTGGATTTTATGTGAGTTACTTGACACAGTTTTATTTTTAAATTATCTAAAAAATGTATTTTACTAAATACATTTTTAAAATCTAAAATTTGGGTACCTGATCTAAAAATGTTTATGATTGTTTGTTCCCCTCTCAAGACACTAGGTTGGACTTTCACTATGAATTATCTAAACTTTGTGGAATGCACAAAAAAATTTTCACAGAATGAAAAATCAAATAACACATCAAGAACTCCAGTTGTATCCCTGTGTCAATCAGAGGTCAAAAGAGTTCGACTTACTCTCATTGATAGGAGGGTTTTTCCTCTGTGAGTGGTTATAGGGCAAGCTTGAAATGCACAACTTAGCAGAAAAAGTAAAAGATCTGTGGGAAAATGGTGAGAAATTTGTCATTGCTGAAATCTGATGCTCAGCCTTGGGTTGAGTTTAATATTAATCTTGATAGAGGCATATTTGTAGTGGGACAGAGAATAAGAGAAATGCACCTAGAATTTATTGAGCATGTTGCAAAAATCCATTTTTGTAGGGCCATTTTTCTTCTGCAATAAATGATTACAAGAGGAAAAGAAGAAAAGCTTAAAATTGGTGTCAAGCTCTTTATTTTATCCATTTGGGATTAGCTGGAAGATAAATACGTCTGTTTATAATGTATCACTTCTGATGAAGTTGAAAAGATGGAGAGGAGAAAAATATCAACCAGGCAGGGGCTTGGGACAATTTAGCTGAAGTCCTTACAGTAGAATTTGTCAAGTAGTAATGGACTATCAGTGAGTTTTTATTGACTAAATCTGATACAAAAGCTGAGTACAGTATTAGTCAATTCTATGAGGAAATAAGTGTTACAAAATGAGAATGTATTACAGCTTCCTGCCTAAAATTTACAGATAAAGGCATTTTTCTCTTCTGTTAACAAAGCATATAATATCCTAACACATTGATCATTGTCAAATTTGGGAGCCTGTATTAAATTGCAATTGTGCAATTAGACCAGTGAGCTACATATCCCTGTTTCCACATTAGGTGAAGTGAGGCAACTGGTACTCATGCCATCTGCATTTTTTAAAGACAGAGGTGTCAAAATAGTTTCTCAAAAATTGTCCATTATTCAACCAAGTGTGGAGTTGAATCAAGAGGTACAATTTGAGAGAAGATGGCAGCCCTAATGATATTCCCTTTTCAACCTCATTTCTAATTCTCCTCAGCATGCTCCCCTTAATGTTGTTAGCTGGGATGTTTAGCATTTATCTTTTTACTTTGCACATGTCACATAGCTGCTTGTCTCAGATAAAACTATGCATTCAATCTTGGTAAACTCCTAACAAACAATTTGTAAGAGAAAAGGAAAGTAGCGCACTGTGAAATACATGTTCATGGTTTTGTGCAATCCTAGGTGTGACGGTTGTATTTCTGGTAGTATTTCTCACCCACCCAAAAATTTCAGTTTATGATTGATATGGTTTGGCTGTGCCCTCACCCAAATCTCATCTTGAATTGTAACTCCCTTAATTCCCACGTGTCATGGGAGGGACCTGGTGGGAGATAATTGAATCATAGGGGCAGGTCTTTCCCATGCTGTTCTTGCATAGTGAGTAAGTCTCAGGAGATCGGATGGTTTTATAGAGGGGAACTCTCCTTTATAAAGGGGAGTTTATAGTTCCCCTACACAAACTCCTGCCCTCTGCCATGTAAGACATCCCTTTGCTCTTCCTTCATCTTCCATCATGATTGTGAGACCTCCCCAGGCATGTGGAACTGTGAGTTCATTAAACTTCTTTCGTTTGTAAATTACCCAGTCCTGGATATGTCTTTATTAGCATATGAGAATGAACAATACAATGATATACCAGTAGACCAGATATATGACATTATAAATGATGTGACAGCTAAATTTACCTTCTTGCAGTACTTACACTAGGAAAGACTTGAAATTTGCTATCTCGATGAGGACATTTTTTTATAACCGTGGTTTTCTTCATATGACTGCTTTTTGTTTACATAAATATTATGAAATCTTTATTTTTATAATCTGTCCTGTATAATATCTGTAACAGTGTCCTTTGCATCATTTAAGCATCCAAACTTTGAACTGATAGTGACTAAATGGTTTTCCATCACCTCCCAATGGTTTAATTTTCCATTTGGTTCTAAGCATTGTTTCCAGATTTACCAGAGGATTGTCTTTAAGGGGAAGGTGTTATATGTTTCACCATCACTCTTCAAACAAAAGCCTTTGGAAGTTTGAAGAACCATTTAGAAAATAGTTATCAGCTGAAGTTTACATTAAGTAAGTCTATAACTTTATAAAGTCTCAGACTGTTACACATTTATTTGTCAGACTAGCCTGAATGGTACTTGCAAGCTCACTGAGTTGGCATGCAATATGATGGATCATTGAACAAAACAGGTCATTGTTAGTACATTGACATTTTTGGGAGCTACGGTTATAGTCCATGGAATTGGGGGACTCCGTCCTAAGCATTCAACTAGTCAAATCAAAACACAATCAATATCCTGCAGAAAGTAATATACACTACAGACATTCCCAGGAGTGTTAGTATCCAGTAGAGTCTAGACTATTTTTTAAAAATCAAGAGTTCCTTTTTAATGTAAAATGTAAAATGCTTCACATGATTTAAGCTATTGTTTGTTAAGAAGTTTATCAGTTTCTAAGATAATATGTTTTTCTAGTGCTAAAGTTAAAAAACATTTCATTCAGTTCATATACTCTGAAGAAATTTCTAGGAGCAACAGGTTACATAACAACATTTCCCCACCCCAACACACACACAGACACATACACACACACACACGCACACACACACACACACACACACACTTTAAAAAACTCTTGTATTAGGTTGGTGCCATTACTTTCAATGGCGAAACCACAAGTAGTTCTGCACTAACCTAATGATTCGAAGAATCTTGTTCCAGGAAGAAACCTCGCTGAATTCTTTCTCAATTCTACAGTAAATATAGCTAAATGTATCTGAATCCCACAATTGGATTAAAAGGGTGGAAGAAGATGAGCTATGAATCAGGGGTCTTACAGTAGGGAAGGTGGGGGAGAAACAAGAGATATTAATACTAGTAAAAGGAATGTTCTCCACTTACAGTTACTGTGGCACTTCAGATTACTACTTTGGTCATATTCCAAGTTTTCTCTCAATTATGGGTAGTGATTTGGGGTTATTAAACTCATCATCATCTGCCTCACAATTCCATCTCACACCTTTCCTCTCTTCTGCCTCCTGACAGGGGTCATAGCAGCAGGGCAGGGAAAAGCAAATCACTTTGTTCCTACTGCCTACATCTCCTACAAGGAGGCTGGCATCTTACTCCTAGCTCTTTAGGTTCCAGGAAAAAATATTCTTGAAATACTTTCTCAGCCAAGAGGCCTACACAAGACCTATAGGGTGTCTGGGTGGGCTTTCTAGGGTCCTTCTTTCTGCCTATATGTCATGCCCCCATCTGCCACTTGAATTGTTCCCCACATTCCTGAGACAGGCAGGACAGAGTTTTTGGACTGGCCTCCAGGGCGTGAGCATTATTCCCTGGTCACAGCTGGTCTTTTGCCTAAAACTGTTGACTGAATGACAATCTAGAAATTCCATAGGTGTTTTGCGAATATTATTTATTCAAATGACTACTTGAAACTTATAAAGCATTGTAGGGGTAGAAGAAAAACTAGAGAGGTTCAGGCAAGTAAGAGCTTGTTTGTAGGATTTCATGGAAGTGTTGTTTAGGGATTAGGCTAAATTTATACCTGTGCCCACATACTAAGCATTCACTGTGTGACAGTCTTTTGTCATCTATTCATTTGGAATCAAGGAACAAATAACAAAGAGGGAACACATTGTAAAGAGATAGCTGGCCTGAATTATCAGCCTTTCTATTATCAAAATTTTTATAAAGAACATTAGAACTAAAAGCCAGTTTACGTGAACCAGTATGTCTACTAGCCCTAGTGGTATATCTTGACACGAGCATAGACTTGTTTTGTATGTAAGTGTGATATTTAGCTCTTGCAAGATTGCAGTCTTCAGGTTAAGGATTTACTCTACTCATCACTAACTTTCACATAACTCAGATGTCTTTTTTTTCCTTTTTTTTTTGAGGTGGAGTTTCACTCTTGTTACCCAGGCTGGAGTACAAGTGCAATCTCAGCTCACTGCAATCTCAGCCTCCCGTGTTCAAGTGATTCTCCTGCCTCAGCCTCCCGAGTAGTGGCATTGCAGGCATGTGCCACCATGCCTGGCTAATTTTGTATTTTTAATAGAGGCAGAGTTTCACCATGTTGGTCGGGTTGGTTACAAACTCCCAACTTCAGGTGATCCGCCCGCCTCAGCCTCCTAAAGTGCTGGGATTACAGGCGTCAGCCACCACACCCAGCCTTCAGATGTCTTATTTTAAAATTTATATAAATTTGTATTAAATGTATACTGTAAGTCTAGGATTGAAAGTCAACACTAAAAATTAATTTATTTCTATAAGAAATGTAAACACAATTTTATAAAAATGTAGAACAATCATCATAGGCATTAATTTCTTGAAATAAATATTTTTTGTCCCATTTTTGCTTACATTCCCCTCATCTTCTTCTCCCATGTCAGCATACTTTTATCTTTTCTTCCCATCTTCCTGTCTCCAGGGAACCCACATTAACATAATATATGCCCCTCCATGGTTTTGTCAGTATATTACATAAAATTTGTAGACACATCAGCACATTTACAGATTGTAAAAATTATATTCATATATCTGCATCTTGATTTTCTCACTTATTATTTAAAAATAAGCCCTCAGAATCAAGTGGCATCACTACTCTTTATTATGGCTGCAAACTAATTTATGGTGTGAATATACCATAATTTATTCAGCCGTAAGCTTACTAAAACATATTTACTCTGTTTGAAAAATTTTGCCCCTATGGACAATGCTACTATAAACATCTTAATGTGTGTACCATAGCAAGAACTCAGAAAAGGAATAATTATTATTGATACTCTAAAATGAGAAAGCTACAGCTAAGAAAAGTTACTAACATGAAAATGATGACATCATTGGTCCTGTTTGACTCTTATCTCATAATTTTTTCTATATTGCATGACACTATTTTTTTCTTATTCTGATGTCTTTTAAAAATTGTAGGTTATTAAATGGAAACATGTGACTATTCCTAAGTCAATGCACAGATCAGATACCTGGCAGTGGAGATCAAATACAGCTTTGAAATTTAAGAAGAAAAAATGATTTTACATTTATTTTTATAGGTGGGTCTCTTCAAGTACCAAGATTTATTACAAATTTAGGTCTTGGAGAGAAATAAGGCAAATTAGAATTTTAAAGAAAATCTCCCAATAAGGGATATTTCAAATTGCCAGGTAATACATAAGGAAAATCACATAATTCTGGTTAGGGGACATATGGATTGGCTTGAATAAGATTAAACTTTCCGGAGAGAGATCCAAGATGGCCGATTAACAACAGCTCAGGATTGTAGCTCCCAGTGAAAGCGCAGAGAGCGAGTGGACGCCGCACTTTCAGATGAATTCTTGTTGCCCACAGACTAGGAGATTCCCGGCGGAGGAGCCACAC
>CAUYLG010051426.1:0-46817 GCA_963573385.1 Cacajao melanocephalus | reverse complement strand
CGTGTGGCTCCTCCGCCGGGAATCTCCTAGTCTGTGGGCAATAAAAATTCGTCTGAAAGTGCGGCGTCCACTCGCTCTCTGCGCTTTCACTGGGAGCTACAATCCTGAGCTGTTGTTAATCGGCCATCTTGGATCTCTCTCCCACGTAGTTCTTTTTAAGCTTTGAAGTTCAGTTTATAAATCTTATTTTTCTGTTTATAAATATAGCTAATTTTAACAATCATTTTTAAGGGGGCTTTTGACTAATATTTGGTCCTTTCTACAAATCTAAATAAACAGCCTAGAATACTGAAAATTTCATTAATAATTTAAATGTGCTTAGTTTTCCTTTTATAGACTATGGTTGTTTGTTTTAACTAACAGAACTCTAAGTACTTAAATAACTGTTGTAAATCTAACAAATCAAGTTCAGCTATGGGAACACTAAAAATCACTTAAATCTTCCAATATTATATAATTAAATTACAACTCTAAATCAATAACTCAATTATATATTTTAAATTGGAAGTACAGGGCTGAACTGTTACATGAAGAGGCCAAAGTCTTATGTGACTAAATTCCAAATATTCACATATCCCTTAATAACAAAATTATAAAGATTACAGGTTTCATTTTATTAAACATTTATCAACTCAATTTCCAAAATTTATGGGAATTATAAGATGCTTATCTGGCTGGTCATGATAGCTCATGCCTGTAATCTCAGCACTTTTGGAGGCTGAGATGGATTGCTTGAGGCCAGGAGTTCAAGACCAGCCTGGCCAACACAGTGAGACCATGTCTCTATAAAAACATCAAAAAAAAAAGATGCTTATCTATTAGGAAGGAAATGTGTTTCTCTGATGAATGTTGGGGATTGCTGTCTGTCTCAGTTCCAGCTGCTATAACAAATTACTTTAGACTGCGTGTGTTAAATAACAGAAACTTTTCTCACAGATCTGGAGCTAGAAATCTAAGATCATGGCACCAGCATAGTAGGGGTCTTGGTAAAGGCCATCTTCCTGGTTTACAGACCACAGTGTTTTCATTGTACCCTCACTTGGTGGAGAAAGAGATCGTTTCTCTAATGTCTCCTATAAAGGCATTAATCCCATTCATAATCTAATTACCTACCAAAGGCCCGCACCTTTAACATACCATCAAATTGGCTGGGCAAGGTGGCTCACGACTGTAATCCCAGCACTCAGGGAGGCCGAGGAGGGCGGATCACGAGGTCGGGAGATAGAGACCATCCTTGCTAACGTGGTGAAACCACGTCTTCACAAGAAAAAAAAAAAGAAAGAAAATTAGCTGGGCGTGGTGGTACATGCCTATAGTCCCAGTTACTCAGGAGGCTGAGGCAGGAGAATCACTTGAACCTGGGAGGTGGAGGTTGCAGTGAGCTGAGATCGCGCCACTGCACTCCAGCCTGGGTGACAGAGCAAGACTCCGTCTCAAAAGAAAAAAAAATTCCATCACGTTATTTAGGCCTCAACATACGAATTTTGGAGGGACAAAAAGATTCAGTTTTCTACCTTTCTATTTAATTTTGGGAGTTGTCTTTTTGGCTTGCTGAAGGCGTTTCCCACCTGGAGAAGATGGCCTGGGTATGAGTAGAGCGTCATGTTGGACTAAAACGGTCTGGTAGGCCTCTTTTCATAGTCGTGGGGTAAATGGCCTCCATTCGAGGTGATCCGATGTTCACTAGATTCGACTGAAACTTTTCCTAATTTTGTCTGTCAGGGAAGTCTGTTACTTAACCGGTTTTTAGATATGCAATCTGCAATATCTAGTTATACCAAGCTAAGGCAGGGGCCCAGGAGGCAGCCATACTGGACTGGTTTTCCATTTTTTTTGGCTCTTTAGATATATAAATCATTAGGATTGCAAATCTTAAGATCTTGAACCTTAAATGGTAAAGCTTTGCATCCAGCTCTTCTAACCTTTGAACTGGCTAGAATCAGGCATTCTTTTAATATGCTTCTTGTCTTTAAAAAGCCACGATTTTTACACGTTAAAATATTATCCAGTTGAATTAGCAAAATCTCTTGGCTTTGGCACAGTGGTCAGAGTATCTGAGTGTGTTCTATTACTAGATGTGAACTGGGCATAGGTTTATGAAATAAAATCTAGAAATGGCACTGTGCAAACCAATGATGATTACTCGCTCTGATTCACCAGTACTGCAGTGGGGAACAGAAACCTCACAGTGGAGCAGATGTCGCCCAACTAAGCCTGTAAAAAGTCTATAAAAGGGCACAGCCAGGCTTCCTCTGGGACTTCATCTAGCGGTCAGGGAAGGGGCCTCTATCTCATAGGGTGATTTTCATAGTTTGGTTCATGTCCGCCTTGCTTAGGGTAGTATCCTGAATGCCCAGAACAATGAATTGCAAGCCATCAATAAAGATATTTTGAATGGATAGATGGCAGGCTGTACCAGCCAGGCTCTGTCCTGTGCATGCACAGGGCATGTGTAAAGGAGATTGTTTATATAGCTACCGTTTGACATGGAGCTAGAACCCAGTAAACTGCAAAATTCATGAGTGGAGCAGAAGTGGCTGGTTTACTAGGAAAGTTTTATAAACACTCAAGGTAATACAACAGCAACAGCGAAATAAAAGCCCCAGAGCCTCACTGCCATAGGCAGAGAAGCTTTGAATGAGCCTTTGATGTGACAAGCGTGATGTGTGCATCACAGTTTTAAAAAGTGATCATGATTTTCTTCAGTCATTTTCTGATATTTTCTTATGGGCATAGACGAGTGTAACCTGTGCCTGTGACACCAATGAGGGCAGACAGGCAGGCAGGATGCCCTGTTTTTGCTTGTGATTACCAAAATAGCAAGTTTCCAGTCTAGTTTTTCTCCCTAGGCTCTCTTAAATGCCATCGTGAGTATCACTGCAGACGGGGAACGAACTGGGTATGGAGACTGCCTCCAACACCGCAGATGGATTCCCGTTTTCTTACTGTATTCACTGCTGTATCATTATCGGGGGAAGCAATTGAACAACAAGGAGCAGATATGTGAAATTAAGTCTTTGTTACCTATAGGCAAAGAAATACATTGATTTTGTGAGATGTTGTCAGAAGAGGAATGATAGGAATCTCGTCCCAGTGTGCGTGGGTATGGGAGACAGATTAAAAGGCATTCTTAGGAGGACCAGGGATTTCGGGAGCTACTAAATGATAAAGTGTGCGATCTTAATCAGAAGGATGATACTTTGCGTAGAGGACTGGGCCTGAGAGAAATTATTGAAGCATTGTAGGAGTGGTTTGGAGGGGGAGGGGTTGGGAAGTGCAGAGGGGACTCCTGGGGAATGAGAGAGCTTGCTTTTGTTCAGCAGCATCGGTCTTTAATGTTGAGGGCATTTGAAAAGACCTAGAATGGAAATCATACTAAAAATCAAATCAGCAAGTTTCTTTTTGTTTTTTTTTTTTTTTTTTAAAGATGGGGTTTCACCATGATGGCCAGGCTGGTCTTGAACTCCTGACCTCAGGTGATCCACCCACCTCAGCCTCCCAAAGTGCTAGGATTACAGGCGTGAGCCACCGCGTCTGGCGTTTTTTTTTTTTTTTTGAGATGGAGTCTTGCTCTGTCACCCAGGCCGACTTCAGCTCACTGCAACCTCCACCTCCAGGGTTCAAGTGATTCTCCTGCCTCAGCCTCCCGAGTAGCTGGAACTACAGGCATGTGCCACCACACTTGGCTAATTTTTGCATTTTTAGTAGAGTCGGTGTTTCACCAAGTTGGCCAGGCTGGTCTCGAATTCCAGACCTTAAGTGATCCACCTGTCTACCCAAAGTGCTGGGATTACAGGCATGAGGCACCACGCCCAGCCAAGTATTTTTCTTTTTCGTTTTCTTTTAGAGCATCAATTGTATGTAAGGCACTGAAACATTCTGTGCTTTTCCCATGTTTCATGTTCACGGTTGCTTCTCCCAAATATGCGCGGATAAGAAAAGAGGAGTCACACTATGTGTGCATATCTTCGGCTATTTTTTAATCAAGTAGGCACAGATAGTCAAAGACATTTGTGGACTCTCCTCTATTACTATTTTTATTCCTATAAACTAAAACTTAAGTACTATGACACAATAGACATAACGTTCCCTACAGATCTTCACAATATGCCAATTACTGAAATGGTTTCTTTCCCATTATGCAGCCTCAAAGCAGTGAGATCATGAGGTGGGCAGCGAAAGAAAACAATATTTAATTTGTCCTAGAAGGGTGCCATGGGAATAAAAATATTCTCCTTTCCCCTGAGGTTTAAATACGTGGACACAACCAAAAAATGCAGGAGTGATGCACACCAACCAAGCCCGCACGTAATTACCTAATTAAATCATTTTCGTCTAATGAATATAAGCAACAAAATAAACTGGCATAGCAGTGAGTCAGGGAGTGATTCCAACAGCAGCAACGCAGAGCTGGCGCAGCTGTGCTGGGACTTGCAGAGCCTTTCCGCTTATTTTCACGTGACGCCCGTGTTTGCACTTCAGCTCCGGGTGAGTAGGTCTGAGAAGGCGCCTCTGTCTGGCAGTCTCACAGACAGGGTTGGACCTCCTATGCACCTTCACCTTTTGCCTGGGGAAAGCTCGGTTTTACCCGAGAATGCTGGCGATCATAGCCCGTGCTAAGTGTGTTCCCCAGGGCTGTGGGTGAAGGGGTTTCCCCAGCTGCCCTGGAGTTTGTCGGTAACAGATTATTTACAAAGACAAATCGCAGGTTCCTTGATCTTGGTAATGGCAGGTGGAAAAAGTTGATGGTGTTATTCTGTGTTGCTTTAGCATGAGACCAACAATGAGTGCCTTCTGTCTCAAAATGGTAAGGGATATTTTGGAAATATTTGAGAACAATTTTTCAGCCTTTATCATCTTGTTTGACTTCTCCCTTCAATACTATCTTCTTGGCTGGGCAAACTGGCTCATGCCTGTAATCCCGGCACTTTGGGAGGCCGAGGCGGGTGGATCATTTGAAGTCAGGAGTTCAAAACCAGCCTGGTCAGCATAGTGAAACCCCGTCTTTCCCAAAAATACAAAAATTAGCCTGGCCTGGTGGTGTGTGCCTGTAATCCCAGCTACTAGGAAGGCTGAGGCAGGAGAATCGCTTGAGCCTGGGGGGCTGTGGTTGCAGTGAGCAGAGATTGCTCCACTACACTCCAGTCTGGGAGACAGATCGAGACTCCGTCTCAAAAAAACCCCAAAAACATGAAACTATCTTCTTTGCCTCTTGCCTCACCTATAGAAAAAAAATAAGTTGACCACAAGCACAGATTAGTGCATTTTACATTAGAAAAAAAACGTGATTTTGGAAGTATCCTGACATATATTGGCTGACAGCTGGATTCTACCACTCGCGGGTTCTGTGACCATGGACAGATTGAGGCTCCTCATCTGTAAAGTGGTGATGATAAAGCAGATTCAATGAGACGGCGTATGAAGCATGTAGATAGAGCTGTTCTTCAGGGAAGACTGGTTTCCTTGGCTGAGAGGTGCATACTCTATTTATGGATGGCCATCCCTTACTCTCTAGACGCTTCTGTGACAGGGGATTCCCATCCTGTCATGTATACAGGAAAGTCCCTTCTTACTATGTGGATTGTCGGGGTGTGAAAAGATTTCTTTTCTCACGACTGTGGCAGTGAGGGTTAGGGGAGTCCCTTTTCACTCCTTTATTTAATTTTTATTTTATTTATTTATTTATTTATTTATTTTTGAGACCGAGTCTCGCTCTGTCGCCAGGCGCCAGGCTGGAGTGCAGTGGTGCAATCTTGGCTCACTGCAACCTCCGCCTCCTGGGTTCAAGCTATTCTCCTGCCTCAGCCTCCTGAGTAGCTGGGATTACAAGTTCCCGCCACCATGTCTAGATAATTTTTGTATTTGTAGTAGAGATGGAGTTTTACCAAGTTGGCCAGGCTGGTCTTGAACTCCTGACTTCGTGATCTGCCTGCCTAGGCCTCCCAAAGTGCTGGGATTACAGGCGTTAGCCACCACGCCCAGCCCACTCCTTTAATACAGATGGAAAAGAAAGGAAAGAAAGCATGGGAAAAGTCACTTCTGGGCAATGTAGTGCAGAGCTTGATGGCACTGGAGACAGACTCTTCTTGCCATCTGTTTTGTGCCTCTGGAGGGGAGAGGGCTGGTCTATTACTAGTGTGTATTTCACTTTACACTGACCCTTCCCATCTTGTGCTGTTTCCCATTTACCCCCATGTACCTTTTAAAATTGAAATATCAACACTTCCCTGGGTTCTTGCTCTTATATCTTTCCTCTTGTTAGCCATTAATCTTCATTTGTGTTTGCAGGATATGCCAGTAATGTGGAAACAATCTGATTTCTAGCTAAGGGAGATTTGAGAAACTTTGCTTCAGCCCTCATGTATAACACACAGGAAAGTCACAACCTTCACCCTTGTGGAGCCTGCTGCCCTGTGGGCAGAAGTGAGTGTGTGGGCACAGGTGTGAGGGAGGAGAAGCCCTGGGCCTTTGGTCAGCCATGTGACTTATGAAAGAAGACAAAGAGTTGACAGTTGGATTTAAAATGTTTGTGCCAGCCAGGTGCAGTGGCTCACGCCTGTAATCCCAGCACTTTGGGAGGGCTGAGGTGGGTGGATCACTTGAGGTCAGGAGTTCAAGACCAGCCTGGCCAATGTGGTGAAACACTGTCTATACTAAAAATACAAAAGTTAGCTGGGCGTGGTGGTGTGTGCATGTAGTCCCAGCTACTCAGGAGGCCGAAGCAGGAAAATCGCTTCAACCCAGGAGGCAGTGGTTGCAGTGAGCTGAGATGGTGCCACTGCACTCCAGCCTAGATAACAGAGTGAAACTCTGTCTCAGGGGGAAAAAAAAAAAAAAGCAGTTGTTCTCAATCTTGACAGCATATAAGAAAACTCTGTGGAATCTTTTAAAATATACCATGCCAGGATCATACCTCCATAGATTCTGATTTCAAAATCAGTATAGAAGGGAATCTGGGCATCAGGGTTGCATAAAGATCCATAGGTGATTTTAATGTGTAACCTTGTTTGAGAATAGCTGACTGCTCTACTCTTCCCTCCCTTCTCTTTTTCTCCTCTCTCCCTCCTATTTTTACTCTAATTCAGTGATTCTCAACGTAAGCTGTACGTTAGAATTACCTGGGGAAATACAGAAAATTCAGATGCTGATGCTACGCCCAGACCAATCAAATAGGAGATTCTAAGGATGGAACTCAATATTTCATAAGTTTTTTTCTTTTTTTTTTTTTTTTTTGAGACGAAGTCTCACTCTTGTCTATCATCCTTCAGGTGGATTGCAATGGCATGATCTCGGCTCACTGCAACCTCCACCTTCCATGTTCAAATGATTCTCCTGCCTCAGCCTCCTGAGTAGCTGGAATTACAGGCACCTGCCACAACACCTGGCTAATTTTTGTATTTTTAGTAGAGATGAGGTTTCACCAGTTGACCAGGCTGGTCTTGAACTCCTGACCTCAGGTGATCTGCCCGCCTTGGCCTCCCAAGGCGGGATTACAGGCATGAGCCACCGCGCCCAACCCATACATTTCTTTTCTTTCTTCTTTCTTGTATTTTTTTTTTTAGACCAGGTCGCTTTCTGTCACCAGGATGGAGTGCAGTGGCATAACTTTGGCTCATAGCAGCCTCAACCTCCAGGGCTCAAGGGATCCTCCTGCCTTAGCTTCCTGGGTAAGTGCGACTACAGGCATCTACCATTGTATCCAGCTAATTTTATTTGTTTTTTGTAGAGATAAGGTCTCTCTATGTTGCCCGGGCTGGTCTGGAACTCCTGGGTTCAACTGGTCCTCCCGCCTCTGCCTTTCAAAGTACTGAGATTACAAATGTGAGCCACTGTGGCTGGCTAAGCATCTGTAAATTTCAAGACTGATGATTCCACTGTACAGCTCAGATTGAGAGGAAGAGCTGGAGGAACTGGATACTCTGTGGCTGTCAGTAGAGACCAAGTTAGTAAAGCAGACTGAGGGGTGGGATTAGCACAGAAACTGAAAGAAGATTGGGTGCTTAGCCATTTGGAATGATTGGAGCCTTCAATACAATGTTGGTGAGAAGTAATGATAATGTTTCATTCCGAATTTTAAAGAGGATGCCGCTGACATTTTCTGGTAATAGGTACTATGCCTGAGAAGATCCCTTCTGTTTCCTTACTATGAGTTTGTATTATGTTGAATTTTATGAAATTCTGTTCCTGCATTTATTAAAACGGTCATAGGGGTTTCTTTCTCTTTTTTTTTTTTTTTGAGACGGAGTTTCACTCTTGTCACCCAGGCTAGAATGCAGTGGCACGATCTCAGCTCACTGCAACCTCTGCCTCCTGGATTCAAGTGATTATCCTGCCTCAGCCTCCAGAGTAGCTGGAATTACAGGTGCCTGCCACCATGCCTGGCTAATTTTTGTATTTTTAGTAGAGACAGGATTTCACCATGTTGGCCAGGCTGGTCTCAAACTCCTGACCTCAGGTGATCCACCTGCCTCAGCCTCCCAAAGTGCTGGGATTACAGGCACGAGTCACTGCACCTGGCCATGGTTTTCTTTTTTAATCTTTTAATGCATTGGACCATAATATAGATTTTTCTAATATTAAACCATCCCTGCATTCCTGAGATGATAATTGCAACTTGATTATGGCATATTATTTTTTATCCATACTGTTCCAAATTGGCTTTGCTAGTAATTTGTTTAAAATTTTTGCATCTTTATTTATGAATTAAAAAGGCAAAAATTTACCCCTTTTCTAATGCCTGCATGATTTTGGTCTCAGTTTTATGCTGACTGTGTAAAATGATTTGGGTGACATATTTCCTGGAAGAAATTATGTAAGACAGATAATTTTTTTTCTTTAAAGATTGGGAGAATTTTTGCATGAAGCCATCTGAGACTGGCATTTTCATTGTGGAAATACTTGAAGACATTGCTTTAACTTCTTTAATAGTTATAACATTATTAAGACTTTGTATTTTTGCTGAAAGCAGCCTCCGAAAGATGTATTTTTCTAGTTCCCAACCTCTTACTCCTGTATCTATTTGTAATGTTTGTCAGCCAAATTTCTTTCTATCACCATTTTTTTTTTCAATTAACATTTACTCTCAACATGCTGAAAACTAGCTTCTGTTGATTTGAGAAGGTTGCAAATGAATGCTCATGATGCTGACTCACAGGATTATTTTTTAGTTTTTTTTTTTTTTAAACTTTATGCTTTATTTTGAGACTATTTGCCAGCCACTTTTTTCTGAAACTTTCTACTGCTTGGTATGTTTGACAAAATTCTTTCTGATATCCTCCTAACTCTCTGATTATATTAGAAATATCTCCTTTCTAATCCCTTTCCTCTTTCCCTCCTCGTGGTGTGAATATATTGACATTTGCAGGTTTCCATTCTTACACCCCTGCTCTTTTCATTCTACACAGTCTTCTCAGAAAATCTCATCTACTCTTATGATTTCACTTTCATCCAGGGGTACATAAGATTTTATGGAGTCTGAAGCTTATATAATTTTGGAGCTTTTCTTTAAGAAAAAAATATAAAATTAAGTACAAGTCCTCATCTTGGAAGTAAGGGGCAGGAAATTTAAACTTCATTAAAATTACAGTAAATGTGTCTCTGTCTACATTTCTCTCTCTCTCTCTTTTTTTTTTTTTTTTTAAAAGATGGGGTTTCACCATGATGGCCAGGCTGGTCTTGAACTCCTGACCTCAGGTGATCCACCTACCTCGGCCTCCCAAAGTGTTAGGATTACAGGCGTGAGCCACTGCACCCGGCCTCTGTCTACATTTCTCAAGTTGGAATATGTTTTTGACCTCTTTCCTAAAAGTTTCTTTAAGATTTGTAAATGAAATTATTTATTGAAGGTATCTGTCTCACAGCAGGACTTATGATGTCCTACAGTATGGAGGTTTTAAAACACAGCTGCAAAACAATTTGAAATGCCTCTTATTGAGAACTGGGATCTATGCCTCTCTTTTTGAGTTGGCTTTATGACTGCTTGATTAGTAGACTATAGTGCAAGTAATATGGTGCCAGGTTCAAGCCTCGAGAAGCTGTTAGCTTCCACTTCGTGTGTTTTGGGGATGTTTGCTTTTGGACTTCAGACACCATGCTGTAAAAAAAGTCAGAGCGCCACATGGAGAACCCATGTATAGGTGTTTGAGCAGACAGCCTGGCAGAGGTCCCAGCAGGCGGCCAGCGCCAACTTGCCAGCTGCGTGAGTGAGCTATCTTGGGAGTGGAGTGTCCAGCTTCGGGTCAAGCTGCCCTCGTTGATATCACATGGAGCCGAGGTGAGATTTCCCCACTGAGCTCTTCCCAGATTGCAAATTGGTAAGATAAATATGATGGCTATTTTAAAACCTTGAGTTTTGGGGTGGTTTGTCACACAGCAGTAGATAGCTAGAACACATAGACACCTCAACTTGTTTCTTCCCCTATGTGTCTAATCATAATTAATGATGGTGTCAGTGACACATTATGTGAGCATTTACTCTAATTTTTCCTACTCCCTCGTAGCTAATTAATCACTAAGTTAGGTAGTTTCAGATTTTACTTCTTACATGTTTCTCTCATTTACTTCCTCTTCTCTATCCTTTTGTTAGGAGTGCCCTCTGTATCTTTTAATGTTTTGCAGGAGACTCGTAATGTATTTTTCCAGTATCTGTCTTTGCCCTGCTCAAAACTGGTTTCCTGCACTGCCACAAAAATGTCCATGAAATAAATTCTAACTATGCTACCTCTCTGCTTAAATCTCTTCAGTGAAACAGACATAAAATAGTTAAAGATAGGTCGGGCACAGTGGCAGATGCCTGTAATCCAAGCACTTTGGGAGGCTGAGGCAGGTCGATCACCTCAGGTCAGGAGTTTGGGACCAGCCTCGCCAACATGGTGAAACCCCATCTCTACTAAAAATAAAAAAATTAGCGGGGCGTGGTGGCGCATGGCTGTGATCCCAGCTATTCGGAAGGCTGAGGCAGGAGAATTGCTTGACCCTGGGAGACAGAGGTTGCCGTGAGTTGAGATCGCACCATTGCGCTCCAGCCTGAGCAATGACACTCCGTCTCAAGAACAAAAAAAGTTAAAGATATAATGCAGTTAACACATTTCTCAGCCGAAGAAAGACCTGAGTTTGCCCATTTGAATATTGCAACAGTAACAGGTACATTCTTACACAGTTTCCTATAGGCATCCTAACCTTCATCTCATTCTCATCCCCGCCCCATTAAACAACCACAGCAATAACAACATTTGGCCTTCAAAGGATTGAAATGCAAACTGCTTTGGATTTCCAATATGTCAGTGGTAAAAAACACACACACACACACACACAATAGAATAATATCTGTGGGATTTGAGAAGGTATAGTTAGTGCATTTTTTTCTTTTTTGAGATAAGGTCTTGCTCTGTCACCTAGGCTGAGGTGCATTGTCTGATTCTCTGAGGCCTCAAACTTCCATGCTCAGGTGATCCTCCCACCTTAGCTTCCTGAGTAGCTAGGATTACAGGTGTGGGTCACCATGCCCGGAGGAGCCAACATTTTAACGCCCAGCCAAGCTGTCATTATGAGAGAACTAAAAATTCGAAAGTCCGAAAAAGAATGTCACCCACCATGCCTCCTAGAAATACAAATGATTTTCGGTATTATTTGTAGCGTTTTTCCTGTCTGCAGTGGAACTTTCTGTGCCTAGTTACGTCATGAGATTGGATAGAATCGTGTAGCTACTATACTATTTCAGTGATAAATATGGTACCATTAGCTAATACTTTTAAAATGTCGAATAGCTCAGCAACAGTATATAAATTAACTTCTAAAGGGATGCCCAAGGGGACAAAGCGACATTTTAAAATCTTGTTTAAATGAAAAGAAAATATTTTCAACTTCCACACATCTAATTTAACAAACAATTTTTGGAGCATAATATGGAAATGTCTGAGGTAATTTATTTTTGTCATAGTAATGATTGCTTGGATTTGACTATCTTATAGCCAAAATTCATACTCTTGATATTTAGAAGATACAGATAGTGATGAGAATGTTGTACAGTATTTTCCTTGAAAAATTCCCATTATTCCTTGCTATTTCTTTAGATTAGGAAAATGTTAGATTAGATTCTGAAATTGTTTGAAAGTACAACAAAGAATCGGTTTCTGTTTGACATCAATCAGCATTTCTTTTTGTTTTCAGGGTACCTGGGGTCTGAATTACAGCAAATGACTTCCTTAAATCAACAGGAGACAGATGTGGAGATTTAGAAAGTAATAGCATTAATAAGTCAACATTGAATAAAGAATAAAGAGTACAGAATAACAGATCTGTATGGTACCAATGACTTTTTCAAAATCACCTTTTTATTGCAGGAGTATCTGGGTATCACATGTTCAGTGCTTGCAAATAATTATAGTGCTGAAATGATTCTTATTTAGGTTGAGATTTTAGCCTTTTCACTTTTTTCACAGGTTGTTACCATGGAAGAGATTATGTTTGAACATGTGTATGTGTTCCTGAATGACATAATTCTAACTCAGATTCCACGTCAAAATGGTTACTTTAACCAGAAGTAATTTTTCAGGTAACCTGGTCACAAGTTTAAAGGCAGCAGCAAAGGAAGGCAGGTACTTTTGCTTCTCACGGTAAAGGGTGTTTTATGTAAAGGATCATAGAGTAGACCTTACCTTTCACCCTTATTTTCTGTTTGAAAATTCTTCCTCTTCATAGATCTAGGAGAAAGAGAAAAAAAGAACTAGTTGTTTCTACTGCACACCCTTTGAAAAAACATGGGTGGTTGCAAAAGATACCATACGGTTTCCTAAGGACTCAAGTTACTAGACTTCAGTAAGCTTGATATATGTAGAACTTAGTGTTTGTTCGCCCTGGAACACATGAGAAGGACAGAAAGGCTCAAAGAACTGCGCTCAGTGTAAAATAATCCTATTGTTAGGGTGTTGGGTTGAAACGGCAGGAAGGGCTAAGTCGTCAGCAGGCACAGCTCCTGAGCTAGGCACCGGTCCCATATTTTTTCCTCCCTTTTAGTTCTGAGTCATAGAAAAAGGAATCTGGGCAAGGAAGAGTGAGGCAGGACAGGTCATGCAAATAAAGGAAGATCTCATCCTTAAATTTAGTTTCAACATGATCTCAATGAGTCTACAAAGACTTATGTAACCTGAGATTTCTCATGCCTGGAGCCTGCGGAGCCGCAGTTGTGTGGCACCTGGAGAAAATCCCAAAGTTCTAATATTATTTTGGTCACTCCCCACAGTCATCTCTTTACCATCATGTGACTGAATAAAATGTGAATGCAGAAGAGTTTCCTGGATTTGTCAGCTGTGGCTCATTTTCTGTTTCCCAACAGTTTCATTCATCATTGTTATTACTTAACAGGCTCTATTTAGGTCTTGTACCACCTAGTTACACACTAAGTATCTTATACGGTGGTTACTTGAAGACTGTGAGGCTTGCAAAGTAGTTACATGAGTCTCACTCCCTGAACCTTACTTTATGATGTAAATAAATAGTTTACTTGGCTGTTTGTTAATATAGCCTAGGGTTATCTATGAATGCCACTGCTTTGCCAGATTTTAAGTTTACTCTACTATCATCATCTTGGAGTTTTGGTCAAAATTACAGCCAATGACCTTGTACTAATTTATTTCTGTTAATACTGGAGTTCTTGGGTCCAGAAAGTGTAAGTAACTCATTAGGAAATTTCAAAAGTTTTCACGACTATGGGGTATTCCATAAAAATATTGAATGGATCCAGTGAAATGATTAGATAAAATCTTTGTGGTTGAAATTCTATTGATTTAAAGTTCGTAATTATTCAGAGAAGTGTTAAGCAAATTTGTTTCATTACGCTGTACTTTAAAAGAGAGGCTTTTACCTAAGTTGACTGTAGCTTAGTTCTTTTCCAAGCAGCATAATAAATGAAGCTCTGACTGAGAAAATGTAGCGCAATTGTAGGCAGTGCAATTTCAGGGTTTCAATATCCAGTTATCCGGGGTAGGACGAAAACTGTACTTTCTATGTGCCATTCTATAACCCATTACAACTTATTTTCCTAGCATAAAAAGGGGACTTTTAAAAAATGGTACTAGAGGGTGCTAGGAGTGTCCTTGACTTACATCAAGGTAAAGAAGGGTAACGGCGTCTGTTCTCACCTATGGAGTGCATACTTTGTTCCTGGTAGTAGTAGATTTACAAACATCTTTAAAACATCAAGGTGGGTATAATTGGCCCCATTTTACAGATAAGAAAGAGCATTGTTGCAAAGGGCTGGGGAAGAGGTAAAATATAGAATTCCTAATTGACTGAGGAAAAAATCAATTAACTGGACATGATGAGCTGGAAGTGAGTAGATCAAATTTCCTTCCTCAAAAAGTAGGGGCTTGACAAAGACAAAGATAGGTTTTTTTTGGTGGAAAAAAAGATTTTATTTTTTGCACACCAGTAGTTGAGATTTGTGAAACTATTACCCACTACCTATCTACCTTTTTCTTTTTTTTTATAGACAGAGTCTTGCTCTGTGGTCCAGACTGGAGTGCAATGGCATGGTTACAGATCACTACAGCATTGAACTCCTGGCCTCAAGCAAACCTCACATCTCAGCCTCACAAAGCAATGGGATTACAAGTGTAAGCCACTGTGCCTGGCCTTACCTATGTACCTTTATGTTGTCTGTGTGGTGAGCATATTGGTATTCATATTCAATATTCGCTGAGTGTCTACCATGTGCATAGCATTTTGCTAAATTAGGGGCTCCCATCAGTTGTTCATTATCAGATAATTTAAAGAAACTCACTTTCTGCCTCTTCTGGGGACTTACTCATGCTTTAAGAAGCAGCTCACACTTTAACTTCTCTTGAAGCTCTACCTGAACACATCAGTCAGACATTAATCAACCTCTGTTCTAAGTTTTTGTCTGTAATACATCTATCATAGCCTAATCCCATGGACCATGTTTATTTGTTAATATGCTGTCCCTTTCTGCTAGACTGTGGGACTATGAATTCCATGCCATCAAAGGCTGGTTCCTTGTCCCTCACCAATCAAATAATCCAGTGACACGTCAGCCTGGCTCTTAGTAGCAGTTCATAAAGCTTACTTGGTACATGAATTACTGTATACCAGCAGTTCTAGGTAAAGCAGAAAGTTCTCCTTTAAACTCATTCAAAATTTTAAAAGATATGACTAACTGAGTTCCTGCACACTTTGTGTGTATTATCTAATTTAATCTAATTTACTTAGCTTGGTATTATTTCATTGGCCCCTTCATTTATGAAACTCCTCAGAGATGTGAAGTAGCACACCCAGTATCACTGAACTAGTAAGTAGTGGAACAGGAGGTAAAATCTCGTCTGCCTGACTCTGAAGCTGTGTTTATTACACTGAGTTACTCTGACTTCCATATATAAGGATGCCGACATCTTACTCTGTCATTATCTATTTGATTCTTTGCATTTCTTTTTTTTTCTTTTTCAATCCTGTTCCTTCTCCATCTCCCTCCCTCCCTCACTCCCTTCCTCTATCTCTTCTGAGGCAGAGTCTCGCTCTGTCACCCAGGCTGGAGTGCAGTGGCACGATCTCGGCTCACTGCAACCTCCACTCCCAGCAGGGTCAAGTGATTCTCCCTCCTCAGTCTCCTGAGTAGCTGAGATTATAGGTGCACACCTCCACACCCAGCTAATTT
Source organism: Cacajao melanocephalus (assembly GCA_963573385.1). NCBI lineage: Eukaryota > Metazoa > Chordata > Mammalia > Primates > Pitheciidae > Cacajao > Cacajao melanocephalus. The sequence goes on along the minus strand of CAUYLG010051426.1, from coordinate 31,150 downwards.
TTGTATGTTAGCGGAGATGGGGTTTCACCATGTTGGCCAGGCTAGTCTTGAACTCCTGACTTCAGGTGATCCGTCTACTTTGGGCTCCCAAAGTGTTGAGATTACAGGCATGAGTCACTGTGCATATAATATTGTAGCAATCTCCCAGCCACCAAATTAATTACAAAAATACTAACTTTTCCAGATCTGGGTATACATGCCACCTGCTAGTATTTGGTTGGAGAGAAAATTTCTCAGCATCTTTCCATATGGTGGTGATGAATACACTCAGCATTCACAGGTTTTTAGGCATCCTGAGGCGGAGAGCTCACCCAGGGTCGGAAATGTCCTTAGAGCTTGAGAGTTTGGGCTCAGGAGAGTCTAGGAAAATGCCCAAGGATTACATGTATGTGACAGCCAGGCAGATCTCTGAGTGTGTTTATTCCAATAAATCTTAACCCTGAAAGCTCTGAGGTAAGTTCTCAGTGTCTCAACAGAAAGAAATATGCAGCCTGGGAGATAAACATGGAAGATAGAGTGTCGTCGGGGAGAAGATATTAACCCAGGAAGATCGTGAGCTCCCCTTTGGATAAAACGTTCCTCCAGGGCAAAGACGAAGTCCCTTACATAAGATGATGTAGTATTTGCATATAACCTGTGCACACACTCTCACAGACATGAAGTAATCTCTATATTAAGTATAATATCTACTACAATATAAATGCTATGCAAGTAATTGTTATACTTTAGTGTTTTTAAAGTTTGTATTATTTTTTGTTATATTCTTGTTTTTTATTTTTTTCAAGTATTTTCTATCTATAGTTGGTTAAATCTGTGGATGCAAAACCAGTGCATATGGAGGGCTAATTATATTGACATAAAAATCGATTACTCTAGATTTTAAAATTAAGGTATAGATTATGCCCAGCAAGGTTGACACAGAGGAGAAGCTTTGGAAATCAGAATACTTGCATAAAAACCTAGATATCCTCTTTTAAAGAGGCTCTAACAGCATAGAGGAAAAAGCAGCATGGCTTTATTAATAGTTAGTGAAATGGCAGGGCATACACTCTGTAGAATAGCTCCATGTGGTGAGAGCGTAAGACTACATCTTTTATTACCACACCTTCACCAACAGCTAAACTGGTAACCTTGTATTGAAGACCTGCCGACAACACACTGCAAAATGACAAAAGCCCATAGCACACTGAACTGCTAGATTGTATTATGCTCTGCACATACAGCGGGAAAATCCCACTTACCATGTCATCGTACACATGTGTTATCCCACGTGTGTGAAGCTCAGCCTATAGCCTGAGATTCCACAGCTCAAATCAAAGGCAACGGGGCATATGTCTGAAGGCAGGAGAGCAAAATACAAAGAGAGCCACAATTTCTCATAAATTAGCCATAAAAGGTCATTTTTCTTATCAAACCAATTAATCTGTTGAGCTCAACTGATTCTTCGAGACAATAAAAATGCTTACGTATCTTACAAGTACTGAGCAAAGGATCAGCTTTCCTTTTAAAATTGAGAATGCTAAGATTATTGCAGATATATGACATTCATGTTGAAATGTTTTTTGTTTCAAAAGCTATACATGGTAATTGTAGAAATAACTAGACAGTAGCTTTTAAGAAATGCCAGTATTTCTTCTCTTAAAAGATAATAACTTTTAACATTTTGGTGACTATATTGTGCGCCCACAACAATGGGTTGATGCTGTGAATATTGTTTTATACTTTTTCTTTCAGTTATAAAGATATTATGAACAATTCTCCATGATAATATGTATTTTTTAATTAATTAAAATAAATCACACACATAAAAGTGTACCTATTGTATCATATCAAGGCATAATTTAACATCATTTTAAATGTATAGTATTTCATTTTTGGAAATATATAATAATTAATTTAGCTAATTTATTTATTTATTTATTTTTTGAGATGGAGTCTCACTGTCACCCAGGCTAGAGTGCAGTGGTGTGATTTTGGCTCACTGCAACCTCCGCCTCGCAGGTTCAAGCGATTCTCTAGCCTTAGCCACAAGTATCTAGGACTACAGGCATGGAGTTTCATCACATCGACCAGGCTGATCTAGAACTCCTGACCTCAGGTGATCTGCCTGCCTTGTCTCCCAGAGTGTTTTGTTTTTAGAAATACAAGATTTCCCTACATCTCCCCTCACTATTATTAAAAAATGCAAAAGAAGATCAATGGACAGACTGTATATGTTTGCACATATCCTTAACTTATGTCCTTAGGATTACTATTAAAATTGGAATTACTGGTTAAATGAGATGGATTTTCTAAAGGTTTGCCAATAGCTTTTTGGAATAATCATGCCTGGCTATACTCCTACCCTCAGTGCACAAGATTATATGGAGAAAGCGATGTTGTGTCATTTAGAAGTTACAAGGAGTCTTCTTTCTCTAGAAAGCATGTGCATTTCTTTAAGCATGAATTGCCTGAATAAGTCTCTTGGCTTTTTAAAAATTTTTTCTACTGGGATGTCTTTGTGTTGCTATAAAGCAATACCTGAGACTGGGTAATTCAAAAAGAAAAGAGGCTCATGCCTGTAATCCCACCACTTTGTGGGGGCTGAGGCAGGCGGATCACAAGGTCAAGAGATCAAGACCATCCTGGCCAACATGGTGAAACCCCGTCTCTACTAAAAACACAAAAATTAGCTGGGTGTGGTGGCACCTACCTGTAATTCAGGAGGCTGAGGCAGGAGAATTGCTTGAACCTGGGAGGCGGAGGTTGCTGCGAGCCGAGATCCTGCCACTGCACTCCAGTGTGGCAACAGAGCAAGACTCCGTCTCAAAACAAACAAACAAACAAATAAATACATAAAAGAAAAGAGGCTTATTTGGCTTAGGTTCTGTGGGCTGTACAAAAAGCATAGCACCAGCATTTGCTTCTGTTGAGGGCCTCAGGCTGCTTCCACTCATAGCCGAAGGGAAAGGGGAGCTGGAGTGTGCAGATGTCACATGGCGAGAGCAGAACCAAGAGAGAGCAGAGGGAGGTGCCAGGCTCTTTTTACCAACCAGTTCTGGGTGGAACTAATAGAGTGAGAGTTCATTTCCGTGAGGACAGCACCAGGACATTCATGAGGAATCTGCCCCTTTGACCCAAGCACTTCCCACGGGGCCTTACCACCAACCCTGGGGGATCACATTTCAGCATGAGACTTGGTGGGGCCAAGCGAACCGTGTCTAAACCACAGCATGGGATATTCGCTTTTTCTTTTCAACTATGGTATCTTCTTACATAATAATGAATACATCTTTTATCTAACTTATGTGAAGGAATTTTTCTTATTTTGTCATTTGCCTTTGAAATATTTATGTATATTTGTGTGTGTGCAGTTAATCCTTGTTATTCATGGATTCTGTATTTTCAAATTTGCTCCCCAAAATTTATTTCTAACTCGACATCAATATTTATTACACTTTTTGGTTATGTGTGGACATGCACAGAGCTGTGAAAAGTGTGTGTTGCTTGACACGTGTGTTCCTGGCTGAAGCAGAACAAGGACGCTTTACCCTCGTTTAATCTGTCATACGGTAAACACGTGGCTTTTCTTCCTGGTCTGTTTAGTGCCACATTTTCCACCGTTTTGTGCTTTTTGTTGGTGGCTTCATTGTTTCAAATAGGCCCTAAGCATCATGTTGAAGTGATGTCTTGTGACCCTAAGCTCCAGAAGGCTGTGATGCACCTTGTGTTAGGTAAGCTTCATTCAGGCATGCGTTACCGTGCTGGTGGGCATTAGTTAAATGTTAATGAATCAACAACATGTAATAAGAAAGGTACCTTTAAACAGAAGCACACATAAAACAAAGTATCAATTGGCTGATAAAAATGATGGGATCTGAGGCTTGCAGGAACGCAGCGCTTTGTTTTCCTGGGAACAATGGTTCAATATTCACCAATTCAGTGTTCAGACATGACTACTGTGAAGAATGAGAATCAACGGTGTATATATTTTTTCTTCACATGTAGACATTTAAGTTTTTTATCTAGTCATTTTTTTTTTTTTTTTTTTTTGAGACAGTCTTGCTCTGTTGCCCAGGCTGGAGTGCAGTGACATAACCTCTGCTCACTGCAACCTCTGGCTCCCAGGTTCCAGTGATTCCTCCTGCCTCAGCCTCCTGAGTAGCTGGGACTACAAGCATGTGAAACCACCCCTGGCTATTTTTTGTATTTTTAGTAGAGACAGGATTTCACTGTGTTGGCCAGGATGGTCTCAATCTCCTGACCTCATGATCCGCCAGCCTCGGCTTCTTGAAGTGCTGGGTTTATAGGCGTGAGCCACCATGCCCGGCCCCGTATTTTTTTTTTTTTAAATAGATTATGCCTTGATGTTGTTGTGCTTAGTGTTGGGAAAACATTTATATACTAGTCTTCATATTTTCCATGTTGGGGGACCTCTGCTGTAGTAATACCCCTGGACTCTCACTGGACCATCCACCTACCTGGATGGTGACTTTGGGAACAGAGACAGATCTTTCACCCTTCTTGAATCTGCCCTCTTCCTGAAAATGCACATATCCTCTGATCCTTACGTTTCCCCTAAGGTGGCCTGCAAGTTGTGAGTATTGCCTGTAGTCAGGAAAGTCAGCTTCTGAAGTATAGTATTAGCCGGCCCACTGCCGTTGCTGACTTAATAACTTAAGATTATTGCTGAAGCTATCATCTCGAGTACCTGCTTTTTCAGTGATAATGTTCATTTTCTCATGGACTCCTGAGTCCAGCTGTCAGCTGGTTACAAATTAAGGCAGGAAAAGAAAGCATGTTCTTGTAATAGTCATCTCTAGTTAAAAATTTCTTTTCACGTTAAAAATGTTATTAATATTCACACATGAATGTTTATTATTATCACTATTATTATTAGTTTTTGAGAAGGAGTTTCACTCTCATCACCCAGGCTGGAGTCCAATGGCGTGATCCTGGCTCACTGCAACCTCCGCCTCCGGGGTTCAAGTGATTCTCCTGCCTCAGCCTCCTGAGGAGCTGGGATTACAGGCGCCTGCCACCACGCCCAGCCAATTTTCATATTTTTAGTAGAGACAGGGTTTCACCATGTTGGCCAAGCTGGTCTTGAACTCATGAATTCAGGTGATCTGCCCGCCTAGGCCTCCCAAAGTGCTGGGATTACAGGCGTGAGCCATTGCGCCCGGCTGCATATATGAATATTTATAGTTCTTCTTTGACTTATTTATTTATCTCTTAACTCTTAGTTTCAGAGTACCTAATGTTGCTGTTGGATTTCTCTGTTTTTAAATAAGGCACAAACACTCAAGAAAAAGGGAGCAGGCCCTGGTAGCCTCTCAGCTGTCTGTGGTTTAGGGGGCAGTTTCCCTTGTTCCTACCAGCCTTGTTTTCCGGGGTCTGAGCCTAGCTCTTATTTACCTTGACTTGTTTTCAGAAGTTTTAGTCTTGATTCTTGCACTGTTTGACGCTCAGCCTGTTGCAGGATGGCCTCCACGTCTCATCCTCACTGAATTTTTTCTTTGAAAGTCATGTCCCCGCTTCTTTTCTGCATCCATATGCCATAAACAGACAAAGATACTTGGAGTTGCCAGGTACCGCAGTGGCCTTGTAGGTATCATGGGTCTCTCAGGTGACACCAGCCCAGGCTACGTGAAGAACCTTTGTTGTTCCCTAGGAACATAGTAGATACTGTTACTCTTTTAAATTCATCGTCCGTAGAAAGACAGAACGTGACTATACGAAGTCTTAGAATAAGGTAGAACTGGACCCAGATCCTGCTTTCCCTGCTTTCCAGCTGTGTAACCTGCCACGTTGACTTTCAAGACCGAGTTTCCTCATCTATAAAATAGTGAAACTATAAGCACTCTCTCAGAAAATGAGAGACTGTTTGTAGGGCACCTAGCACGATGCTTGGAGATGACAGAAGATTGATACCTGTTGGTTAAATATGTTTTTTATTGTTTCCTTCTCTTCTACATTGGGTGAGATTTGAGCTGTAATCTTTTAGCACCTTCATAGAATAAATAATTTCAAGGTATTTTTCATGCATAATTTGGTATATTATTCTGTTCTACAAACCACTGAAAGGAGTGAGCGAATCAGGGACTCTTCAAGACGACATGATGCTTCCAAGGGTCCCCTTAGAAATAGTTGATCCCTAATCATCTGCTCACAGAAGGCATGTGATATTCATGTCATCAATGCTCAGTTTTCGTTGACTTGCTCAAGGTTCTCATTTGTTCTGGATCACTCTTTACTCACATTCCTTTTTCCACTTGAGCGTTATGCCTGGTAAATAGCTATTTAGAAAAAAAATTTTAAGTTTGATTTTATTTTTACATTTTAATTGACACATAATAATCTTACATATTTCTGAGGTACGATGTGACATTTTGATATAGGTACACAATATGTGTAATGATGAAATCAGGGTAACTAGCATTCATCACCTCAAATATTGATCATTTCTTTGTGTTGGGAACATTCAAATGATCTCTTCCTGTTTGATGAGTTTGGGTGAGTTTGGTGAGTCCAGGAGTTCAGGGTAGTATTTCTTCCAGCTATTTGAAAGACATCGCTTCCGAGACACAGTTTAGGACGCATCTTATGCAGCCATTCATTCTTTCCCCTCTCAGACAGGGTAAGCACTTGTTCCTTTGTGTCCCTTTGCGCCCATCCAAGTGTCTCACCTGGAACCTGCTCTTCTCGAAGGTCCTTATTTGTTACTGTAATTCTGTGGTCCAAAGTGCGCACAGCATTTGGCATATAGTAGGTGTTTTATAAATATCCGGTGAAGGTAAGAGTGGTGAATTCATGAATAGCGGAAGACGGAGAGTCATTGAAATGAAGGTCATTGCCACAGAAGACGGCCCACATGCTGTTTCCGGAGTGCCACAGCACACCAAATGGGGCCTTTCAGTGAGGGCTTGAATACCTACGTCCTCGATTTTCTGTTGAGATCATATTTCGGCTGGGTAAGGTTGAAAGGTGAATATTTGTTAGGGAACCAAAATGTTTCAGCTGGAAATTCAAATGGCTCCTTGTCTTCATAAACCGCTTGGGAGAAATAAGCCTAATTTATATAATTCACACTAGGTCCTGGTGTGGGAGGGGGGCAAATGGGTTTTGACCTCAGACGTATATTTCCCCTTGGCATATTTTAGTGAATATAACTCAGTTTATTGAAAAGGCTTTAGAAACAAAAATATTGCTTTGAAAATGAAAACCCCTAATATGTTTTCTTATTGCTTTGTATAGGTAAGATGTTCATCATTTTAATGATCTGTCTTATTTTAAAATTAAGGGAAACAACTGGTTGAGTTAATAAACTGGGAAGAAGGGACAAGTCTTTCTCACGGTATAATTCCTAGATATTCACCCTTCCAAAGAATTTGTGTAAATACTTTCTTCTCCAGGAGGGTCTTGACCCCCACCCCTCTTAAGTGTGGGCTAGACTGAGTGACTTTTCCAAAGAATAAATAAAAGAAAGGGAAAAATAGTAAACTTACAGTAGAGAAACTTGGCACACACTACTTTAGCCAAAGATGAAGATTAATGTCACCAGTGACATCATAAGGATATTATATACCTCTTGATAAGAAGTGATGAGACGGGCACTTTCCTCTGTTACTCTTTCTAAATACCCATAACACCATTCTGTTCATGAGAAAAACAACAGCCAGTCCCAGATTGGAGGACACGCTACAGAATACCTTGAGAATACCAGTACTCAAGAGAGTAAAAGTCGTGACAAACAAGGAAAGACTGAGAAACTGCCACAGAGCAGGGAGACATGGAACTCAGTAACGTGTTCATAGGTTGGATCCTGGAATAGAAAGAGGATCATTATGTAAAACTAGTGGAATCCAAATAAAGTCTGGAGTGTATTTAACAGTAATCTCTCACAATGTAAGTTTCTTAGTGTTTTTTTCCTTTTTTTTTTTTTTTGACAGAGTCTGGCTCTGTCGCCCAGGCTGGAGTGCAGTGGCACGATCTCGGCTCACTGCAACCTTCACCTCCTGAGTTCAAGTGATTCTCCGGCCTCAGCCTCCCAAGTCGCTGGGATTACAGGTTTGTGCTACCATGCCCGGCTAATTTTTTTTTTTTGTATTTTTAATAGAGATGGGGTTTCACCATGTTGGCCAGGCTGATCTCGAACTCCTGACCTTAGACCAGGAGGGTTTAGTAGAGATGGGGTCTTACCATGTTGGTCAGGCTGGTCTTGAACTCCTGACACCTGCCGTAGCCTCCCAAAGTGCTGGGATTACAGGGATGTGCCACCGCGCCTGACCGGTGTCTTAGTTTTCACGACTATACTGTAGTAATGTAAGATGTAAAAAAATGGGGAAACTGGATGAGAGGGTATATAAGATCTTTCTGTGGTACCTTTGCAGCTTTTCTGTAAATCTATAATTATTGCAAAATAAAGAATTTATTAAAAAAAAAAAAGGGAAGCCAAGCTCGAATCGCCAAGCTTGAAAAGGTAAACGCTGAAGAACTTGACAGTAAACTGGGTTAAATGTACACTGCTGAGTTTTCTGTACATACAACTAATTAAAATAATACACATTTTCCTTCAAAAAAAAAAAAAAGGGAAGCAGATGTCTTACACTTTGTTTCTTTTTTAAACCCATGGTCAAATCATGGGAAAACCTTTAGAGGCAGGCAGGAAAAAATGAGCCTTTGAGGATTGCTTTGTATTGGAGAATGCCTTCTGTCTTAGAAATTGACTCCTATTGTACTATGCCAAAAACTGTCTAAGACAAAGACTCAATTACAAAAGAAAAGTCAAGAGAAAATGAATATTTGGCAGGTTATGTAGTCTATACTGGCACAGTCGACTCTCCAACTTTTAAAAACATCTTCAGCGGTCGGCTGTGATGGCTCACGCCTGCAATCCCAGCACTTTGGGAGGCCAAGGCACGTGGATCATGAGGTCAGGTGCTCGAGACCATCCTGGCTAACACGGTGAAACCCCATCTCTACCAAAAATACAAAAAATTAGCTGGGTGTGGTGGCGTGAGCCTGTGGTCTCAGCTACTTGGGAGGCTGAGGCAGGAGAATCGCTTGAACCCGGGAGGTGGAGGTTGCAGTGAGCTGAGATTGCGCCACTGCACTCCAGCCTGGTGACAGAGTAAGACCGGGACTCAAAAAACAAACAAACAAATCAAAAAACATCTTCATCTCGCTGTTTTTTTTGAAGCTACAGTTATTTCTTTTCTGGATTTAACAATCAAGGCCTAGATAATCTGTGGGAACAATGGGTTAGTTAACCCCTTTATTTGTTGACAAGTGTAATATATTTTTGGCAAAAATTAATGTTTTATATTTAATGTGGAAGAAGAGGAACGGTGGACAGTCCTCTAGCAATTTACTAAGGCCTGAGGAGAGAGGTGAATTTTCTTGTGCACAGACTGAAAATACTCTTAGCTCAAATCACCATTCCAGAGATGTGATTAGGCAGAGAATGAAATTTTACAATGTTTACCTCTTTGATTTTTTCATTTGCAGTCCAGCCTCAGCTCAGTGTATGTATCAGTTTTCATCCTCAAATGTGCGTGAAACCAAACCAGGGGTTTTGCAGAGCTCTAATTGCTGTATGATTTGATGTTACTGTGCAGTGAAGCTGTGCTAGTTAATTGTCTTCCTGACTGAATTTCCATCTCCCCCAACATCCTCCCCCATTGTGCCTGAAGGAGCCTATAAAGCTAAAAACAAACAAACAAAAATCTCCTGGAAGAGCGTCTTTCATTTTCAGAAACGTCATTTGCAATGGGTAGCGGCCTAGTCATAATACGGGCAATAAGGATGAAAGGTAATTGTAATCCTTAAGTGGTTTCAGCTTATGGTTATTAGGGGAGGGAGCAAAGTGAGGGTGGGTGAGTGGGAGAAAAATATAGTTTGCTCTGCATTCATTGTCTTTCCTAGCATTTCCAACAATAGAATGAGAAAGTCACCTCTTTGCATTTCCTGCTAGGGTCTGTTCTAGTTTTGATATGCGGATTTGAATTATAGTCCACTGGTACATTGTGTGATATGCCACATGGTTATTGGAGGAAAATTCATGGAAACAAATTAGATATTTGATTACCCGCTTTAGATAATGATCGATTTCTAGGGCTCCCTGTACGCTGCCTTTTTCATGCTAACCAATAGCTCAGGTGATACATAAACAATAGCCTGCTGTAATAAATAATTGCATTACACAATGCTAGTTAAATTTAGAAATCACTCTTTTATTGCGTTTTTCGCTCATAAAAATGTAGTGCCAAATAGTAATTGAGATTTAGAGGCTCCTAATGCTTTGCTTCAAAATGTAATCCAGGAATCGTTTCTCTCTGAAGACCTATAGAAAGAGATCCCACGGGTAATAATGGATGACTGAAGAAGACAAGGGTGGGGAGGTGGGGAAGGGAGAGAAAAGGAAAAAGGTCTAAATGAGATTGGAGGGGAGGGAGGGAGGGGATTTAGAGAAAATAAAAAGCTTGATGCGGCAGTTTGCCTCTTTCGAATCCCAGTAAACCATCTTAATGGAAATGGGGGGTAGGGAAGGAAGAGCTCAGTTGGAAAAGGCTAAGAAGCAGGGCCTGTGTCCTCAGGAGAGCAAAATGCCTCAGGCAATAAGATGGGAGATTTATTATAAAGAAACAAAATGTGCTGCTTCCCTCTCCCCGGTGTTTCTAAAGCCCTTAGCTTGACAGGAGAATGGAGAATGTAGGCTCCATCTAGTTCTAGTGGCTTCAGGAACATCTCTGGCTGCTTTGAGACTAACTGTCTACTTGCTATGAATCAATTATCTTCCTGCCCCCGTCCCCAAGGATAAGCTGTATTCCCCCATTCCTTAGATAATTCCATCACCGTCTTCAAAAAAAATGAAGGTCTCCCAGGTAGTTGGAAGTAGACGGGGGAAAATGGAGCTACATTACATTACTTTTATAATTAGTAGATGTACCCTCATCCCAGTACAGCGAGTGATAAACAGTACTCACAGCACAGCTATCTGGAAGGATGATACTTTCCATTAAAAAAGATGTAGGAAATATATTTTGAACATTTTTTTTTAACCAACCCCAATAAGTGTGTTTTCAATATTGTAGCTCAAAATATAACTGGGAAAGTAAGACATACCTGGAAGGGAAAATAATCAAATCAAGTCCAACGGGTAAACAAAGAAAGTAAAACCTGAAACTCATTCTGCAAAACGGTTTAAGTTGTGTGGTCTTGGAAGGATTGTTCTTCCTTTCCTGGAGAATCTGATGGTATCTCTTAAGTCAACCACAGACATGTGAGAACGCTGGTATTAGCTCAAAACTACTCTGGCTAGTTGTGTCTACAATTTACCTCCTCTTTTCCCCAAACTGGAATAAGTGCTCCATTTTATGCTCATCATGACATTTACCTGCTTTTCAAGTTCAACTAAAGTTCTATCTCTGCTCTAACAACACCCACTCTCAGTGTCCTATTCCTTCTTTGAACTTTTATTGTTAATACTAAATGCTTTGATTATAAGGATACCGTAATTTGTAATACGCTTATATTTTCAACTGAAGAGTAATTTGAGGGCATCAGTCACGTCTTGGTTTGTGTGTTGGGGAAGGAGGGGGTTTCACCCATAAACTTACCACAATAGTGAACTCACGGATGATGACGCTGAAATGTTTGTTCGTTGGTTGACTGATTCAGAAACATGAAGGTCTATGGATGCTCCCAGTGCAGCATGGGAAAATTTCCATGGCAGGTATGATCATTTAGAAAGAGTGTTGCAGTGACCACGTATCCTCAAACTCCAGTCACTGCGCAGGCATGGGGTAAAGTGCTCCTCAGTCTGTCAGTCAGTATCCAAATGGTGGACCCCTGAGCACAGAATTTAGAGTGGATTTCCTTCCACAGTCTGAGTCAGACTCTGACGAGATCTTTTCTCATATGAGTTCCCCAACCAAATTTACTTTTTTCTTGTGCGTCCCTTTCCTCTGCTGACCGCTTGGAACAGACCAATCAGCCAGGCTGTGTGAGGTCTGTGTTACTGAATCAACAATAAAAAAGTTGAATGACTTGAACAGGAGTAGCCTGGGCAATATTAAGGAGGCCCTTGAAAGTGAAATCACTTAATAACTTGTAGACACAGGATCAACTTCGGACCTAAAAGCTTAATTATGATTTGGAGCTACACACCGCAAGTCACTGAGGCAAACCAGTGCAAAAACATAGCCTGCTCTTACATGTATATGATTGTGTCTTATGGATTCAAGAATGTGTGGGTCATGCTAATAGAAGGCTTAGATTCAAGCTTTTACTGGCATGATCAATGGAAACTCAGTCTTCCAAAGCACTCCTCTCATTGGCAGGGCCCCCAGCATGGTTCAGGTGCTCTCTGGAGTGATCATTGAAGTTCCTCTCTTTGCTAACAGGAGGTCATCATTCACACTTTCTGACCATACTGCAGTTTTGCTAGTTGCTGTGTTGCCACTGTCTTTTAAATACTGGGTTCCCATAAACGCTGACTTGTTGATTGAGTCTGGGCTTTTCTCTGATTGAGATTCAGAGACTGGAATGGGTGTCACCTGTCTCCTCCAGTTCATAAAAGGGCAACTTATTGTTTGAATACTATTGGTTCATTCACTTGGCACCTGATTCTATAAGACGTTAGAGACAGTATAATAAATGCAGGAACAGATAAAATACATAGTTGTAGAAATCAGAAACAAAGAAGGATATGGGTAGGAAACTAATAAAGCAAGGAGTGAGCATACTATACCAAAAGGCATATTGCAGACATCTGGCCTTGCAGAGTTTTTAGATGTGGAATATAAATTTGGCTTAAAAATTCCTAGCAGCTTGGTGGGCGCGGTGGCTCACGCCTATAATCTCAACACTTTGGGAAGCCAAGGTGGGTGGATCACCTGAGGTCAGGAGTTGGAGACCAGCCTGGTCAACCTGGTGAAACCTCGTCTCTACTAAAAATACAAAAATAAGCCGGGTGTGGTGATGGGCACCTGCAATCCCAGCTACTCGGGAGGCTGAGGCAGGAGAATTGCATGAACCCAGAAGGTGGAGGTTGCAGTGAGCCAAGATCGGCCATTGCACTGCAGCCTGGGCGACAGAGAGACACCCCGTCCCCTCCATACACGCACACAAAAAAAAATTCCTAGCAGCCATAACAAAGATGGAAACCAAATAGGTATAGAATTCACTATGTTCACATTTAAAAACAAAGCAACTATTTAGGGATATAGCTTTTCTTGACATTGACAGCAACAATAAATGTTTCCCCACGGGTTTGGGTAAGGTGGACACTGTGTCAGTGTAGAGGATGATGCCTTCAGCAGCATCTTTGTGTTAGATTCCTTTTGTCCTTCAGTGTTAGATTATACCGTCCTTCACTGTCAAGCTGATGGCTGTGCGGCTCGCTCCTGCTCTTGCTCGATCCAAAGCTTAAATTTGAAATGTCTGGGAGGATTGACAGGCTGCAAATTCTCCAGGCACCTTTCGATCAGTATTACTTCAGGCAAGTGCTTTCTACCTGTCTTAACTCCTAAGAGGCAGTCTAGTGAGTAGTTAAACATGCAGGCTCTGGAATCAGACTACCTGGGTTCAAGTCCCATCTCTGCTACTATTACCCTCAGTTTCTTTATCATGATAAAGGATAATACATACCTCATAGAGATGTTATCGACGTGAAGTGAGGTAATGCTTTTTATTATTTTCTTTTTTTAATTCTCCTTATGTTGCCCAGGCTGGTCTTGAACTTCTGGGTTCAAGTGATCCTCCTGCCCTGGCCTCCCAAAGTGCCAGGATTACAGGTGTGGGACACCATGCCCAGCCGAGGTAATGCATATAAAGTGCTTAGCACTGGAATACTCAGTAAACATAAGCCATTGCTGTTAGACTACAAACAGAGTGGCATTACCATCGAAGCGCCTTCTGGGAGACGTATTGCTCCTTTTTCGTTTGCCCTCTCTTTCTTTCTTTTTTTTTTAACCATGCAACAATGTCTTTTACTATGTATCCGGTTTTAAAATTATTTATTGAATCTCTCCAAACACAGGCAAAAATGGTGTGCCACTTAACATACTGGAACTTGCCTAACTTAATCATTGCCTAGAGAAGGGAAAATTATCCCCAAAATGTACTTAACCAGGAGGCCAATGCATCTGCCGACCTCCAAGAACATGGAGATGGAACGTGATAGACAGACTGTCCACCATCTGAACCTTCGTGCATTACCATTCGGTAACCCTTATTCAGGGCCAGATCTGCAGCACATTTCTTGCCAACAATCATTAAGTGTCCAAGGAGACTTTCATCATCATCTTCTGCTGCAGAAATCTGAGATATATGTTTCTTGGGTATCACCAGAAAATGTGTTGGTGCTTGAGGAGAAATGTCATGGAAAGCAAGGCACTGGTCATCCTCAAAAATGATTTTCTCTGGGATTTCCTTGTGGATGACCTTCCCGAAGATCGTGTCGCCACCAGGCCGAGCGATCTGAGCCTTGGCGATCTCATCTGCCATCTCTGCCAAGGGAGAGGCTCCGAAGGAGGGAAGAACCCTCGGAGCCTGCCCTCTCTCTTTCTTTCAGTGGTAGGAAGATTATCAGAATGCCCCCATGAGTCGTGGATGCTTCTTGCTGACATCCAGACAGGATCCCTTTATTGAGCTTGACCTCTTATTTCCCCGGAATGGCCCCGGAACGGACAGGTTCTCCATTTGGCATCCACAGCAGGCATTGAAGGGATAGCCCCATTTTCCTCCTTAGAGAATTTCCAAACCTGAGTTTTTCAGTTCCCTTCATTTCGCATGATGTGTTTTAACTCCTTTTGTCAAGAAAACTCTGGCTAGTCTACCTCGACCTACCTATCTACATTCCTGAGAGGCTCACGGAGTGTGAGGCTTCTTTTGAGATACTTGATAGTCACATCCTGGTAAGCCACATTAGGGCTGGAGGTTGCATATTTGGCTCCAGTGTACAGTCAGCACAGTGTTTCATAAATGTGAAATCTTTCAGGACACGTGCTCTCTAATTTCCACTGTTCTCACCAGGGGTCGCGTTCATGCAGTCAGTATAGGCGAAGCCACACTGGAATTACGACATAAAGGAAAAATAAGTATACTACTGATCTGGTCTCTATTTAAAAATTTGACAGTTTGTTAAAAATACATAGATTTGGCCGGGCACAGTGGCTCACAGCTGTAATCCTAGCACTTTGGGAGGCCAAGGTGGGTGGATCACCTGAGGTCAGAAGTTCAAAACCAGCCTGGCCAACATGGTGAAACCCCATCTCTACGAAAAATACAAAAAAATAGCCAGGCGTGGTAGCGCATGCCTGTAATCCTAGCAACTCGGGAGGCTGAGGAAGGAGAATTGCTGGAACCTGGGAGGTGGAGGTTGCAGTGAGCCAAGATTGCGCCACTGCACTCCAGACTGGGCAACGAGAGTGAAACTCTATCTCAAACAAACAAAAACATAGATTTTTGACATTAATTTTGTTTTATGAAAATGTTATTTATCTTGATTACTGAGTTTTTGGCACCCCCTAAAATTTTGCATCTAAGGCCAATGCCTCATTTTCCTGCAGGAACCCTGGTCCCCACCCTGCATGCAGAGCCAGCCATCTGCAATGTCCCAGTTCTCGAAGGTATTTGAACTCTAGACTCTAAGGCACTTGCTCCCCAGTGCAGGTCTGTGACAAAATTTTCATCCAACTGAGGAGAAATAAGAAAAGGAAGGAGAAATATTAAAATTTAAAAATCAAGCTAAGTTGAAATAACAAGATAATGCCCTTTAGACTCTTTTTGAATGAACATTTATTTAAAAAACAGAACCTGCAAAAATATCATTATTACTTAAAGTAACGACGCTGGTGGATGGTAATAGCTTTTTAAACATGCACTTATCGGGCAAAACAAAACTGTGGTGACTTAATTAAAAAAATAACGACCTACTCCAAATATTCCTACAACGTGAAGCTCTTCTCTAGGAGCTGGTCGTCCCTCTCACTCAGGACAGCTAAGGAGGAGCAACGACAGAGGTGTGGTGGCTGCAAGTCCACGGCAGGGAGGGAGAGATCAGGAAGCTGGCAGAGAGGAAACGAAGCACCTGCTAGGGATGATGGAAGACTGATGGCTGACAGCCTCCTGTGTTCAACCAGGGGCGGGCTCTCCTGGATGCAGAGGCCCGGAAGCAGGTGGCAGGAAGTGGAAACGGGCCAAAACCAACAGCAAACACTGAGCGGCCGCGGGAGGGGCGCTGCAGAGGGAGCGCATGCGCTGTTTTCCCGTCGGCGTCCCTTCCGGCTCTGTCCTCGCGGTGCTTTAAGTGCACCAGGCTGTAGCTTCCGAGAGATTTTCTGAGGAGAAGAAAGACATTTTTTAGTATATCTAGTGAATTTATAAAACCAAGAAAGATACAGATGTGTGGAATACAATCCCTGGAAAGCTAGGACTATCAGCACGCATTATATTTATTGAAAGAAGCATGATTTTACGTAGCAGGTAGCAGACAAATGGTCCTCACCAAGGACGGTGAGAGCTAAGGAATGCAGGTCAGTTCAGGGCGATAAATCCAAGGCCCGTTTTCCTCGAAACTGTAATATCTGCAAGAACATTTCCTATGTTTGGAAAAAGCAGAGGTTTTATTTTTTCTGGATTTTACTCATCATCATCAGCATCATCAATATTACTATTTTTTCCATTGGAGATGGTTTGAAGTTAGATTCAGAGGAATCAAACCTAAGTTTTAGCTTTTTCATTTGCGTTGTTAGTTGTATTACTTCAGAGAGGTCATTGTATTCCCTCAGGCCTGGTCTTCCTCATCTGTAAAAAGATAGAATTGGTCAGGTACAGTGGCTCATGCCTGTAATCCCAGCACTTTGGGAGGCCAAGGCGGGTGGATCACCTGAGGTCAGGAGTTCAAGACCAGCCTTGCCAAAGTGGTGAAACCCCGTCTCCACAAAAATACAAAATTAGCCCGGTGTGGTGGTGCATGTCTGTAATCCCAGCTACTCAGGAGGCTGAGGCAGGAGAATTGCTTGAACCTGGGAGGCAGAGGTTGCAGTGAGCCGGGATCGTGCCACTGTACTCCAGCCTGGGCGACAGAGCGAAACTCTGTCTGAAAAAAAAAAAAAAAGGAAAAGAAAAGAAAGAGATAGAATTCAACATTATTGGACTGTCTTGAGTTACAAAATGATAAACTTTGTCGTGGTTTTTCTGGTGACCTGGAGGGAACTCCTACAGGCACTTCGTGATGCCCTCTCTCAAGTTCAGAAAGATGCCTTGGACCAGAACTGCCTGTAAGGAAATTTCCACCTTCATTCTGATATGTTACTATGCAGTTTCTTATAGGATTAAGTTCTGTGGGACCAAAAGAAGGCCCTTGAATTTCTTTGGGCCTCACTCTGCTGTATCTATAAGACTCTGTTTTTAATGCTCGTATCACAATCTTGATTGTTTTCCAGATGAAAGAATTAACTACAGTCATGCGTCACTTAAGGATGCGGATATGTTCTGAGAAATACATTGTTAGGTGATTTCATCATTGTGTGACCACAGCAGAGTGTGCCTGCACAAACCCAGATGTGAAAGCCTGGGCTATATGGTATAGCCGATTGCTCCTAGGCCACAAACCTGTACAGCATGGTACTGTACTGAATATGGTAGGTAATTATAATACAATGGGAAGTATTTATGTATCTAAACATAGATAAGGTACAGCAAAAATATGGTATAAAAGATAAAAAATGGTACATACTTGTATAGGGTACTTGCCATGAATGCACGTTGCAGGACTAGAGGTTGCTCTGGTGTCCGAGTGAATAGGCCTACGGCTTCACTGGATGCTATTGTGGAGTTTATAAACACTGCACACTTTGGCTACTACATTTTTGAAAACCATTTTTCTTTCTTCAATAATAAATTAACCTTAGCTTCCTGTAAGTTTTTTTTTACTTTATAAATTGCTACTTTTTAAAACTTTTTGACTCTTTTCTAGTAACACAGCTTAAAACATAAACACGTGTATAGCTGAACAAAACTGTTTTTTCCTTAAGTCTTTTTTCTATAATTTTTCAATTTTTTTACTTTTTAATTTCTTCTGTTAAAAATGAAGACACACACCACACACACACACACACACACACACACACACACACACACACAAAGTAGCTTTGGCCTACACAGGGTCAGGATCATCGATATCACTGTCTTCCACCCAACAACTTTTCTCATTGGAAGGCATTCGGGGCAGGAACATGCATGGAGCTATCATCTCCTATGATAACAATGTCTTCTTCTGGAATTCCTCCTGAAGGACCTGCCTGAGTCTGTTTTACACTCAACCTTTTCTTTCTTTCTTTCTTTTTTTTTTTTTTTGAGACAGAGTCTCACTCTGTCACCCAGGCTGGAGTACAGTGGTGTGATCTCAGCTCACTGCAACCTCCGCCTCCTGGGTTCAAGCGATTCTCCTGCCTCAGCCTCCTGAGTAGCTGGGATTACAGGCACCTGCCATCATGCCTGGCTAGTTTTTTTGCATTTTTATAGAGATGGGGTTTCACCGTGTTGACCAAGCTGGCCTTGAACTCCTGACCTCAGGTGATCCAACCACCTTGGTCTCCCTAAGTGCTGGGATTTCAGGCGTGAGCCACTGCACCCCACCAACTTCTCTTTTTCCAATAAGTAGAAGGAATATACTCTAAAATAACCCTAAAACTATAGTATAATAAATACATAAACCAGTAACATAGTCATTTATTATTATTATCAAGTGTTATGTACTGTACATAATTGTATGTGCTATACTTTTATATAACTGGCAGTGTGGTAGGTTTGTTTACACCAGCTTCACTAACACCACGTGACTAATGCATTGTGCTATGATGCTGTTAACAAAAGGAGCTAGGGATTTTTCTGTTCTGTTATAATCTTGTAGGCCCCTTGCCATATACGTGGTCCATTGTTGACTCAACTGTTGGTATACAGCGCATGGCTGTATTGTTTTATTTGTTAACATGAATGTCAATGACAGGAACTTTGAGAAGCAGAGTTGACTTAGCAAGCAACACTCAGTAGCACTCCATCCCCCATCCTATTGCCCGCCAGCAAATCTCTTCCACTCCACTGCCTGAGGTGCCTAGAATTTCATGATTCATTTATTTGCTTTTGGGCTTTCCCTATTTCTTAGGTCTGCCATTTAATTAGTGATGGCTTGATGTTTTTGTTTTCCTCCCTTTAAGGGTCATGGTGGTCTTACTCATGCCTGTATCCAACCATGTATGCAAGGCACTGTCCCAGCATGCTCCTACTCCCTGGTACTTGTGGCCAACATTAGAATGAGCAGGGAGGCGGCATCCAACTGCCCGGAAACCCAGCTCCCAGACTAGAGAAACTCTCTATTGAAGAGTCTCAGATGTTTCAAGGGCCATACAAGTTTCTAGTAAAAACACACTCAAGACAGGCAATTCAGGGAGCAGCTAATTCTTTAATTTAAAAGTCACCGCTGAAGTATGACTAGCACTGGCCCTGTTGCTTTGGGAAATGCGATAAAACTCACCAAATCGTGGCTGCACGGTCTTTGCTTACCTTGAGCTGACATCTGAAAAGGGAGCGAATTCTCAGCACGAACTGTATGTCACATTGCTTGTTTTATTTTGTAAAGATGCTATGTGAAGAATGTATTTCCTATACTCAGCCTTTTTCTCAGTGATAAGATGGGGGTGGAAAATAATAGTTATATTTGAACAGAATATCGTATTTCTTAGAGGGAGCTGGTTGCCAATTAAGCAGGACTGCTGTAAAATAGCAGCTGGGTATTTACCTATAAACAACAGGGAACTGCAGAGACAGAGAAGGGCCTCAGGAAAGAAGCTGTTATTGTCAATGAAAAAATGATTGGGTTGTCTTTATGCACTTAATTTATCCCCATATTTAGTTGAAAAGTTCTAATCTGACCTTTCCCAACAATTCCTACATTTAAAATGGAACTACTTACATATCTGATCGTATCTGCATTGACTTCATGTGTTTGGGAAATAGCTTATGGGCTGGAATAGTTTTGATATCTACATCCTTCATGGATCCAGCGTTACCTCTTTCTGAGCCTTCTCTGACTCTCCAGGCAGCGTTTGTCACTTCCTCTCTAGGTGTCCTCACTCTGTGCTTTTTTCTATCATAAAGTTTATCTTAGTACGTGGCAGTTTTTTTATGTATGTGTCCATCTCCCTGACTCTTAGCTCTTCAGGGGCAGAGAACCTGGCAATTGGAAGCTCCTCAAAGGTGTTGGGTCATGAATCAATAAGTGAATGAATGATGATGATGGAAGAGCTGGTATCTCCTCTTCAGCACTTGTAGTTACCTTTCTCAGCCATGTATCCATCAGCATGGGAACCCCCAAAATTTGGTGTTACGTTGGCCACCCTGGCTCAGTAGAGTCAAGGGATGATTCGGATCCACCTATTATAATGAGGCATTAGTTGCAATCATAAGTGATATGTGTGATGGATTGTGGAAGACGTGGGCCTTGGAGAATGGGTAGCAATGGTGGCAAGGGTGTTTCCCATGGAAAAGGGTGGGAACAGCAAAGTTTTGTGTTTTCATTTTGCTGGAATATAGAATGCTTGGCAAGGAGAAATAGACATACGCATACACACACACGCACACACACACACACACACACACATTGAGGGGGGTAGGCTGAGACTCTGAGACTTTTAGGGACGTGGAACCAGAACGACTGCAACCTGAAACCTTATTCTATTTCTGTCCTGGTTAAACGAGAAAATAATTTTCCTTTTGTTTAGGCCAGTTTAATTTGGGATTTCTGTGAGTTGTTACAAAAATATCCTAACTGATGATAACATTTTATTGAAAAGAAAAGTTGGAGCCAGACTATAATATTTCAAAGGCAGGGGGAGCCATTTAAGGTTTGTCAGCTGAGAAATAAATTGATTTTAACTTTAAGGAGATTAATCTGGCAGATGTATGTAGGATGTTTTATGGAAGCGAAGAGATTACTCACAAAAAAGTGGTACTCCCTCTATGATAAAAGTCTCCACCTGTGGAATTACAGTGATCGGCGAATCAAGTCTTCATCCTAAGTCAACTGAAATTTTGCATATTAAAATGTGAAAGGAATCCCTGCATAGCTATGGAGAAATCCTGGATTAGTAAGCTCCTGCTCGTCCTTGAATTGATTTGCATGATGCAGTTTTTGTTTCCCCTGTTGTCCTCAGATCTACGTATTTTTAGTTACCCTGTACGAGGTAGAAAGGGCGATCCCTTCCAGCAGGCCCTGTCATGCAATAGGTGTCCTTTCCTCAACCCATAGTTTTAGATTTCCAGAAGTTTCTAGGCAGACCTCTGATTACAGTGGTATTCATCAATGAATATTCACAATTTTTGAAAATACTCAATAAATCATAGAGTATCTGGCATCTGGGACCTACCTGCTTCTGCCACTTATTCTGTGTCCTTAAAAAGAATTCATTTCCTTAGGCCTCAGTTTTGTCAACTGTAAAATGAAGATGAACATTGTTGTGGGAATGAATGAGATAATGTAAGTAAGTACATAATAAACTCCAGTAAGTTTCACTGTGTTTGTAGTTGCTACTTGTTTTAATTACCAAGAGGCCTGGAATGGGAGATTAAACATCTGCTCTCTCAGGAGGCATGAGGTCTACCAGCCTTCCTGTATCCCATACCAATTTAGTAGGCACTAAGGACACAAACATTTCTTCTTTCTTTCTTTTTTTTTCTTGAGACAGAGTTTTGCTCTTGTTGCCCAGGCTGGAGTGCAATGGCATGGTCTTAGCTCACCACAACCTCCGCCTCCCAGGTTCAAGCGATGCTCCTGTCTCAGCCTCCCAAGTAGCTAGGATTATAGGTGCCTACCACCACGCCCAGCTAATTTTTGTATTTTAGTAGAGACGGGGTTCCACTATTTGGCCAGACTGGTCTGGAACTCCTAACCTCAAGTGATTCGACTGCCTCAGCCTCCCAAAGGGCTAGCATTACAGGTGTGAGCCACCACGCCTGGCCAACACAAAGTTTTCATAATTGATTTTGAAATGGCAAACAAAAGAAATGGGCAATAATAAAGACACCTTTTGGGATATTTAAAACTCAAAGATCACTGATCTTTTTAATTTATTGTTGACTTACAGGTATGACATGAAAAAAAGAGATGTTTTGAGATTAAAAAAGAATTGAACCAATGAACTGGAATGGGGAAATTATGAAGAGTGACAATTCAAAAGAGAAACGTTGTGCTTTGATACTATCTGAATATTCTCTGTGGTTTGTGCTGAAAACTGAGATGCTGCCTTCCCCTATGTTTGTGTGAATCTAATTTTAGCCTAACAAGTTGTAAAAGTAACATTTTCTATTCAAATATGAGGAGATGAGGACTGTGACTTTTCCTGCTTGGGCCCTTTTCGGGACTTTCCCAATGATGCCTAACCCAAAGTACCTAGGCTTGTCCGGTCTTGTTTATATTTTAAACTTTCTATTTTGAAATAATTTTAAATTTGTAGAAATATTGCAAAAATAATACAGTTCCCATATTCCTTTAACCCAGCTTCGCCCCTCACATTAACATCTTAGTGGCTGTATAACAAGTACAGAAACTAGGAATTAATATTAGGACAATACTATTCTTACCAAACTACTGACTTTACTTGGATTTTCCCAGTGTCTCTATAAGCGTTCTTTAGTCATTCTAGGAGCCAATCCAGGATCCCAGTGTTACACTTAGTTGTCATGTCTCCTTAGTTACTTCCTATCTGTGATGGTTCCTTGGTCTTTTGTGGTCTTTCATGTCTTCGACAGTCTTGAAGAACACTGTTCAGGTATTTTGGAGACTGTCAATTTGAGTTTGTTTTCTTGTGGTGAGATTAAAGTGCTGTGCATTTCTTATGCTGAGCACCATATCAGGGGTTCCTAATGTTGATGTGTTTCCTTGCTGGTGACGTTAACCTCAACCACTAAATTAAGTGGCTGACTGCTAGAGTCCTCCACTGAAAAGTTATTATTTTCCCCTTAATAATTAATAATGACCTTGGGAGAGATACCTTGAGACGGTTCAAATATACTATTGTTCCTCCAACTTTCATCCATGAATTTCAGCATCCATTGGTGGAGCTTGCCCATGGTGGTGATTATCCTAGAGCTGTTATGACAGTGATTTTATGTTCCCTTTTCCCCTTCTTACAGAATTGGAATTCTTCTGGAAGGGACAATCTTGATTTTTGAGAATTACCTGATAAAATTTACCTGTGAGTTCCCAAGGAGCATTTATAGTTTAATTGTGACATTTCCATGAAGATACTTTTTTTCTTATTACAAATGAAATACAAATTCAATAACAAAAACAAAAAGCCAAAGATAGTAGGGTTTAAAAAATCCTATAATCTCACCCAGAGACGACCATCTTAACATCTTAGCATCTATTTTTCCATGTTTTTTTCTATGCATCTCTATGCATGTATTAACAAAAAGCAGATCATGCCATGCATGCTAGTTTGAAAACCTGCTTCTTTCACTTTACGATACATTGTGACATCTTTTTATAGCAATAGATACATTTCCGTAACATAATTTTAAAGGATGGCCTAATGGTTATTCTATGAATGTCATAATTTGTTAAATGAATCACTTACTAGATATTTTGGTTGCATTTTCACTTGTCCTTTTTGCACACTTGGGTGTGATGACCATCCTTGTACTGAAGCAGGAAAGGCGAGACACAAACCTCTCAAACACCGTACTGAGGAAAGAAGTGGCTTTCTATTTGGCCGGGAGCTGCTGGGGGCTACAGCTTCATTCACCGAGCTTCCTGAGAAGCAGCTTCTTTCCCCTTTTATGGGCTTACAATGCTAAAGGAGAAACTGAGGTGAAACTACTTCATTGTCCATTGGCTGGACATCTGACCTTACAATGTTTTGGCTTCATTAATTTGCTCATTCATATGCAGCTCGAGCAGGAACAGACAGGGGAGGGAGTCTTCCTTCTCAGTACTATCAGTATGGATCAAGACCAGCAGTGATATTTATCAGACTCTCATACCTTGCGGGGCATAGTGCTGAGCATTTACATGTTTGAACTCACTGTAGCCTCATGATAGCCTTGTGAGTTGGGTATGACTGTTATCCCTATTTCACATACCAGGGCATTAAAGTTCACATTCTGTAATTTGCTCAAAGTTTCATTGAGTGCCATCAGGACCTGAGCCCAGATTCTGTTGACATCAAGGACTGGCTCTTAATCACTGCTCTACATTGATCTTTAAATTACTTCCTGAAGCAGATTCCTAGAATTGGAATTTCTGGTTAAAAGGGTATGCACATTTTAAAGACTTTTTGAAACATAATATCCAATTGCCTGCCAGAAAATAATCTCATCAGGTTTATAATTTACTCCCAGTGTAGGGGTGGGTGTGTGTCCTCATTTTCTGGAACCAGTACCAATCCCCGATATTGTAATTAAAAAAAAAAAAACAAAAACCCAAAAACAGCAACAACAACAAAATCTTAACAAAAAACTCTTGTTAAGGTAGGTTTTTAAAGGAGGCTATTCCTGTAGAGGAGAGTCTGGCGTTACTGCTCTTGGCTAGCCAAACTTCCCGTTGGCTTCCTGACCCAGAATTCCAAGGCTTTAGGGAGTGGAAATCAAAGAAAATAGCATTTGAATAAGTGAATGAAGAAATGATTAGATACACCTGCCTCTGCTAATGGCCTAAGCCTCACCACCTCCCACAGCAATGGCTTAGGAAGGGGATCTGAGGGAGTGGCCACCATTCATGCCCAGGCCTCCACGAAAGAAGGGACCCTGCCGACATGAGGAGGAGCAAATAAAGGAAAGCATACGGCATGGCTTTGTCCTTTTCCACCTCACATTCAGATATGCAGAACTGTAATCTTTATTTTCTTATAGTAAATGTAATTTCTGACTACAGAAAGTTTTGATTTTAGTCATTTCCAAGTAAACTCAATCTAAGTTGAGAATTTTCTATGCAAGTTCAGGTTTATAATTCAGTCACATTCATGTTAAAATTCCCCTCTGATCTTTTTAGCCTTCCTCCCCCACCTTCCTGGAGTACATGCTAATCTCTTAGATGTTTATGCAACTGCCTCACTGTCCTCAGGGGAGGTCACCGTCTGCCTCCTCGTGACTTGTCTTGGACTTTTGCTGCCCTGCCACTCCAGACACCTTCTCTGATGGCCACCTGGACAGTCCGTAGGACAACGATGGGCTTCCCAGGGCTCCCCGTGGTGAGAAACCTGCTCAGATGCAACCTCATCTGCTGCTGTGTGAAGGGAGCCTCCCACCTTCTTCTGCTACATGGCACTTGTCCCAGCCTTAGCACGTCTCTCAGCATTGCTTTTTTTGTCCTCCTAGGAGCCTAAGGCAATATTTCTTTATAAATACATTTACAACTCAGAAAAAAGTATTTTCTCCAATCATGTGTCCTGATTTTGACTCAGAAAAATCTGTTTATTGTACCTACAGCTGGCTTGGAAATACAGGAGGGGCTATAGAAATACTGTTTCAAAGATTCAGTGGATAGATTCTTAGCTATTCCTTTTACGCAAAAAAGCAACCATACATTTCTCCCCCTTGGACTTACGTTGTCTGTACAAATGTTTATTTTGATGTATCAGTGCACCCTTGGCATTCACAGATTTAACATTCCTGGTTTCCACTATTTGCAGATGACCTAGAAGATTTATGACATGGAGCAATTTGTTCTTCTGCTCCAGCACAGATTTGAATCATATGCTGTCTGGCTGCAGTGGCCCGGGAATCACTTAGCTGGTGGTACACTTAGCTGACTGCCCAGCAGCTCTGCCATGCAAATTCACTATTTTGATTTCTTCTTACATATTCTGTTATTTTCATGATGCATCTAATTACAGTGTTTTAGTTCATTTCACTGCGTTTAATGGGAGAAATTCTATTACGTACTATGATAAATTTCATGAATCTAGGCTTTTGACAAGTACTGACTTGTATTCCTGTGGATACATCTAGGGTGTGTACCACATGGCTTCCCTTTACTACCAATAATCCTGATCCCCTGCTCCCCCCACAAGGATGTGCTTGTGCTCACAGAAATGCTCACAGCAATGCAGGAATGCAGGGATGCTGGAGCAGCAGCTCGAGCACCTGGGAGTGGCCAGACATCACTCAACCACCTTTGTACCAGGTGAGCAGCCAGCCTGAAAACTCTACAGCCTGGGTTTCTTCCCTCTGAAGGCAATAAGGTGGCCACATGCCTAGGCAGGAAGGAAGAGGAATGCGGCAGGCAGCCTGCGGACTCCAGCCCCCAGCTTGCTGCAGCCCAACCAGGAGAATCCATGTAGCCAGTGGCCAAGGCCAGCCGTCTGTTTACTAAGACTCCAAATGTGACTCTTAGACCCGCCCCCTCCAATCACGTGGGAGCTTTTTAAAAATAGAGTTGCTCAAGTCTCATTAAATCAGAATCTCTGGGGGTGAGGTCTGGACTTCGCTAGTATTTAAAATATCTCACATGATTCTAATCCGTGCTGGGACTGAGAATCACTAGGCCAGAATAACGGCTTTTCTTGGCCCTGGAGATACTGGTAGCATGGTCCACATGCTTTCCACAGGCCAGAGGCACTCCACAACCACATCATACTCCAGATATTCCCAACTTGGATGTGGCTGTATCTTTA
Source organism: Cacajao melanocephalus (assembly GCA_963573385.1). Taxonomy (NCBI): domain Eukaryota; kingdom Metazoa; phylum Chordata; class Mammalia; order Primates; family Pitheciidae; genus Cacajao; species Cacajao melanocephalus. Next base: position 4,490 of record CAUYLG010051426.1, on the reverse strand, counting down.
TAATTGGCCATCCCTTCTCTGTGAGGCTCACTTCTATTCATTCCTCAATGGGCATCCCCTTCTCTAACAGGCCTTTGCAATGACCTTCCCACCCAGACTACTCCTGTCACCTCCAGTTCCTGGCTGGTTAGACACTTCTGTGCCCCCAGAGCCCCAGGACATGGAATGTTAGCACTTTCACATTATCGCTTTCCTTGGGACCTTGTTGGCCTGTATGTTTCATCTCTTCTCCTCTAGCTTTTCACATGGTGCGTGACACATGCATGCATGTACATGCATCCACATGTACACGTGCCTACACACACAAGCACATGTCCACATACACACTTGCAGCGACTGCTACATGAGTGGGCCTATTTGCGTCATAAAGCCCAAGATCTCAGAGGTTGTATGAAACAGAAGGAAAAAATGAGTTACTTCAAGTTAAATGATGATGTCTACTTAGATAAACGAAAAAGAAAAGTATGACTTTTTTTTTTCCTCTTGAAATGGAGCCTACTATTCTTTGTGTAAAGTTATGGGGCAGTGATATTAGCACTGTGGTTCTTAACCTGGTAGCACATTGGGATCACCTGGAGAATGTCATAAGCTACTGATGCCTGAGTCTCACCCTAGATACTCTGATTGAATTGGTTTAGGGTCCAGGTGATGATAATGAATAGAAAAGTTTAAGAGCCAGTCATCCAGCCCTCTGTCGCAAACTTGAAAGTGTCTTAGGAGCCGCCTGTGGGAGCTTGTTAATTGGGCAGAATCATGGGTCCTGTCTTGGTGATTCAGATTTGGCAGGACTGACTTGTTGCCCTTTAGCAAACATCCCAGGTTATTCTGATGGAGGAGCTCTTCCAGCAGGCTTTGAAAAATCTTGACCTAGGCAACTGTCTCCAAAACCTTCTACCAGCGTCTACCGACAGCTGAGGGAAAGGTTCATTTTGTTTGAGTTCTTCAGGCTCAACTGTTCACTTTTCACAACTCCAATATCTCTGAAGCTTTATACTTCAGATGTATGCACACGCATATCGTTTCTACACAATACTAAATATTTGTGATTTTAAATCATACTTCATATCTCTCCTAGGGAATTGCAACTCTCTGGGGCTGGGATTATTCATTTTGTTTTTTCCCTGCTTGTACTTGGCACAGCGCCTTGCAAATAGTAAGTGCTTAATAAATGTTGGTAGAGTGAAAGGGGTAGAAAAAGCAATTAGGTGTTCTGTTTCAGCAGCTTGCCTAATTCAATTTAAAACAAAAGATGACCAGGAGAGATGCATGGAAAGTGACGTTAGTGTGAATTCACATCAATTTCTAATATTTTCAGTTAAAAGGCAAGGCTGAAAACATGTTTTGAAACAGTTTCTTGAAGTATACATTGTAATTGCCGAATCATTTTCCTTCTCCCTCTGCCCTAGATGTTTACACTAGCTGCGGTCTCAGTGGAATGGAGTTACGGAGGAACAGCAGCACGCTCTGCTTTGCTCAGCTGGGAGGGCATGTTCCATTAGAGCTTATTTCAGTTCTGAAAGGCACTCTCTGAAGCCTGGGGAGGAGGCTGCTGTCCTGCTGCCATCCTCCCCTGTTTTTCAGTTAAAATGTCATTTTGTCCGTCTGAAACTGTCCTCCTTCATCTCCACGCCTCCGTGGTGAGGAGAGAAGTGGGCTTTAAGGGGCTGGCAGCTGCGGCCTCTCTTCCCAGCTTGGCTGGCCGGCCGGCCTCCTCCCCTCTGAGGCTGGCTCCTTGGTTGCTTGTTCCTGTGAAGCGGGTAGGGCTGCAGGTTTGGGGATGAGCTTAGTCCTTCTCTCGTTTCCTTGCAAATGTTTCCCCTTCTGTTCTGTTGCCTGTTCATTTCTAGGTCCTTACATGGGAGACAGAAGCTCTTCAGCCAGGCAAATTTGGGGGCTGTTGCTCCTTCCCCACTTGGCAGAGGGTGAAGGAGAAACTTCTGGACTAGGCCTACAGTCTGCTTCCCCCCTCTCAGGTGGGCACTGGGTTTACGAATATGGAACAGGACCCTCCTCCTTAAGTCTTGGAAATCTTCTCTTTCTTGACATGGATAAAGCAAACTTTTTCTGCAAAGGGCTGGATGGTGTCTGTCACAACGACTTCACTCTGCCATTGTAGTGAAAGCAACGGTAGATGACACATGAAGAGATTGGTCATGGGTGTGCCTATAAAACCTTATTTAGGGACAGTGGACATTTGAATTTCATGCAGTTTTCATGTGTCACAAAATATTCTTATGACCTTTCAATCATTTAAAATGTGAAAACCCCTCTTAGCTCACAGGCTGTACAAAAACAGTCAGCAGGCTGGATTTAGCCTGTGGTCGAGTCTGTAAACCCTGTTAGAGTGCCTTTAAAAGAGACAAGGAAGAAGGAATGGGGAAATGTTTTTTTCCTTAAAGTGTGATGGAATGTTCTCTATAGACCCATGTGTATGGGCTTTAGCATGCAAACGCGTCTCTAGGAATCTGGAAACACACGGGCTGAGCATTCTTATCTGGAAACAGCTTCTGAACTATGCTTAGTAAAGGTTTTAGAATATGATCCCGGGTACATTCCTTTGTATCTCTAAATCAAATCTAGCTTGCTCTGAGCCCATGCTAATGCGACTGGTAGAAAGCTCAATCTGATTGCTCTTTCTTTTTGGGATTACCTAAGAAATCGGGTTGGTTTGGTACTCACGGGGCACAATGGCGGCGCTGTTTCTAGGCCGTGGTGCTGCCTCTTGTCCTGACTCTTGCTCTTTCTTTTCTTTTTTTTTTTTAAGGAAAATTTGTATTGTTTTAATTATTTTTATATACAGAAAACTCAACAGTGTCCATTTAACCCAGTTTAGTGGCAAGTTCTTTAGCCTTTGCCTTTCGGAGCTTGGCGATGCGAGCCACAGACCTGGGACCCAGGACGTTGCCTCCCCGGTGACGGCGGATCTCACTGTTATCTGTCGTTGTAATTGGTCCTGGTAGCTTCCAGCAGCTTAGCCAAAGCGCCTTGGTCTTCCGAGTTAACCTGTGTGAAGGCAACAGTGGGGCAGGTCTTCCTGTGGACTAGACGTCCCAGTCTTGCCTTCCCCTTGATAATGCAGTAAGGGACTCCCATTTTACGACACAGGGCAGGCAAGAGGACAACCAGCTGGAAGAAAGCATCAGCTGAAGAGTGTCTTTGGACCAAAATTGGTACATTTCAGAGCTAGCTCGGTAGCAACTGCTCGACTCTTGCTCTTTCTACTGATGCTGGTGTTGTGGCTGATCGCCTGGCGACACGGGGAGTTGAGGCAGACATTTGCTCCCCGTTGACTGCTGTGACCTCACCTCCTCTTGTGCTGTCAGCGTTCCCTTCTACAGGGATCCTGTGGTATCGGGGGTGAAGCATGGAAGAAGAACCTGTGTCTGTATCATGGGGGAGCTTTCCACCCACTAAGAAAACTCAAATCCAAACAAGAGCCTTCCCATCCTAAAGCTCCTCAACTTTTGTCTACACTGTGTTCGATCTCGCTGTCTCAGCCTAACGAATAACGCAGTTTTCTCTATCCCCAAATCTCACCAACCCTTCTCTATTCATGGGTGATCCCAGAGAAATTTCTCTTTCTGGGTGAAGTATACAAAGACCTGAGACATTTAGAAGTACAACACTCTCCTCTTTGGGGGTCTGGGACTGGAATGGGAAGAGTTAGGAAAAGGAGGTGCTAATATCAGTTATTTTCTTTCAGAATAACACACCCTTTAATTTCCTTCCTCTATACCAGTCCCTGCGAGAAAATGTCCCAGCCACTTCTTGGTTGCCTCATGACTCTGTTCTTTAGAAGTTTGTTCTGGTTGGAAGCAAAAATTAGAAAGAGATGAGTCCTGTAGAAACAGTGGATAGTCATACATTATTTGAAGAACTGTACTGGAAGCCTTAGTTTTTTCAAGCTGAGTCATTTTTTTCTCTAAGCATTTCTCTTTAGAGTGTTATTTGAATAGGAAAAGGTAGTTTTAGACCAAATGTTGAAGAGCTGGTACTAAGGAATCTGGACTGTATTTGTTTTTATACTCAGACTGAGTCTCGCTTTGTCACCGAGGCTGGGGTGCAGCGGCACGCTCTGGGCTCACTGAAACCTCCACCTCCTCGGTTCAAGCAAGTCTCCTGTCTCAGCCTCCTGAGTAGCTGGGACTACAGGCACCTGCCACCATGCCCAGCTAATTTTTTTTTTTTTTTTTTTTTTTTTTTTTTTTGTTTTTAAAGAATTTGTTGTAGGTTGGGGTGTGCGGAATGTGCCCCAAAAAAAAAAAAAAAAAAAAAAAGAACAAGCTGCTCTACATTCACATCACTCCTAGCACGGGCCCCAGGATTATCCTCCTTCCTGGATGATTGACGTGGAAATAGCTATTCCCTTCAGATGTGTGCTGGTATTATGAACCCAACAAAATCATCTCAGTAGTTTGACAATTCATTTCCCCAAAGTTGGTGTGTTTCAGGCTTAGATAAAACAGTGCTTTGAACATCAACAGATGAAA